>CAXIWW010000284.1:10000-47500 GCA_964036315.1 Acanthosepion esculentum
AAAATTCTTGTAAAACTTCATTATTCATCGAAATTTTTTTAATTTCTTCAGACAATAGGGTCCTTAATATAACTTATTTACAAAAGCAATTAAAAGCTTTTCTAATTAAATAATGTCATAGTTTTATTGCATTTATAATTTTTCAATTCTGAGCAAATTTTCAGATAGAATAGCGCAAATCTAAAAAAAAAAAATAATAAATTAGGCGATTTACATTCTCCAAGGAGCCCTACTTTTAAGAAATAAAAAAAAATTCAGGAAATAGAAAGGTTTATTGAAAAATTTCATGAAATTAACTAAGTGGGGTGTAGCATATATAAAATATATATATATATTTTACCAAAATTGTATAAAAAAAAATAATAATAATTTTATTCATTTGTGAATAAATCTTGAAAATTTCATTAAAATCGGACAATTATTTGATTTTTACAAGAATTTCAAAATCAATGTCTTTTCAACGGGAAAAAAAGCGGAAAAAAATCAATGTTGTTATATAGCCACCGCGATGACGTAAACAAAAGAAGATTTTAACCAAAATTTCGAACGTGTTAGAAAGCATTAAAAAATTTCAAAAAGTAATTAAAAAATAATTTAGTCTTTCATCTTAATAATAACAAACATTTTGATGATAACATTTTATTTTTATTAAGTTTGTGGCTTTTTTCATTACGCTATGCTGTTTTCCACGAAAAAGTGGAGGTACCTATTTAAAAGTAAATTAACAATTAATTAACGTACTGGTAATTAAACAGCGGCGTGCAAAGTAGAATTGGTGAACCTACTTGAGAAAAGGCATGAACCGATTTCCTCTTCCTACCTTAGTTATTAGTTCAATAGTAGGGTAGACTTTGCTCGCTAGACTTGGGTGGCAACTCGTGTAAGGGAACGAAAACGGGAAACCAATCCAGTGTACTTGCCAATCAGATAATCAAGAATGCGAGGAGAGTCATGATTGACTACATCTTGAAGGGCTTGGATATTAAAGAAATAATCATTTCTGAAATTTGGAGCTGCAGTCCTTGAAATCCGAGATAAGAAGATAAAAGCAATATGACCAGCTGTGCAGGACTGATTGTCCAACTTGGACAGTTATGGTTTGTTATTTCAGAATCATCGAACGTATCTCCTTTCTTCAGAGAGGTAAGAGGCTGATGCAATGTGGCAGGTTTAATAAAAAAACAATAGCAATAAGAATAAAAACAAAAGCTTTAGAAAATTGAACAAGATCGGCTTGATTATGCATCTCGCTAGATACACCGGGTGTCAAACATTTTTAAAATTTAACTTTAAAGACTAGCGCCTGTATATTTTATAAATTTCCTATATAAAATTCTAGTCTCTGTTTGTTGTATTTGTCCACCCCCAACTCCCATATATATATATATATATATATATATATATATATATATATATATATTATTATATATATGTACCCTCGTTAGCTTTTTAAATTTTCTCGAGTACGCAGACCGATAGACGAAATAACTACTGTTTAAAATAAACTATACAGATACGGGTATGCACGAAGAAAACCGTTTGAAGTAATCAAAATATGTTGAATTAAAAAAATAAATATAAATATACATAAATTCTTTCCCACATGTCCACACCCACACACACCCACACACCCACACACATATATGAGAAAGAGAGTAATATTTCGTTTTTTGTTTTCTTATTTTTCTTTTTTTTATGTGAGTTTGTGATCCTGGGTTTCACGCTTTTGCGATCGTTAGACAAACTGATTCATTTTTAAAATTTTGGATTTATATAGGTTGTGTGTATTGGTGTTATTATGGAAGTAGGGGAGGGAAACCATCAGAATAATTACATTTATTGTTATTATCATCCCACCACCATTACTAATCACTTCTACCACTTTACAATAACTATTAGCTACTAAAATTATTATTACCACCAACATCCCAACACCATTACAACAACATCACAACTACTCTTACCATATTAGTCCGCTATAATTATTAACGTAACGTAAATTACTCCCTCCTCCACCCAGCAAATTTAACACCTAGAAATAAAAACCAATAAGGATTACGAACTGCAATTTCTACCAGTAAAATATACGCAATCATCAAAAACAAGCAAATAACCAGCTTTAAAATAACAACAAATCAACCTTAAAAAATTAAAAATAATAGCAATTTTTACCTATCATATTTTTACACAGACCCCCACCCCTCACCACCACCACCACACGTACGTTCGTGCGAGGAAATACTATTCAGCGAAAAAGTAGAGAAATGGTCTGATTGTTGACATGGCTACATTCAAGAGAGAAATGGATACACATCTCATCATTGAAATTCAACAATCAAATGTGTATGTATGTAGACAACAACACACATATACATACATATGTCAAGTCCCATACTGTCCACATATGTTTATGTTTGTGTGAGGCTCGGTGGGCGAGTGCGTGTGTATGTGTTCTTGCCTACTTCAATGGGTGTACAGGCATGCATGTATGTTTGCATCAGCATGTGTGACATCACGACGACGTCGATTTCCCTCCCACTTCCATAATAACACCAATACACGCAACCTACATAAATCCAAAATTTTAAAAATTAATCAGTTTGTCTGACGATCGCAAAAGCGTGAAACCCAGGGTCACAAACTCACATCAAACCAACCAAATATGTTAGCTCTATCTCTGATATTGAGCGCTTTCTAATAAGTATAGCGCGTATAATATATATATATATATTGCAGACAGAAAAGGTATGCGATTATGCTTTTTATTGAATTCTGGTGTTCGATGGAAGTGTTTTGTTTTCTGGACACACACAGAGTGTGTAGAAACTATACAAATGTTCTGTGATTCTGAGCACTTTCGTCTAAACTTTTAGCCATTGTCAAGGATGATTTTATTTTTACTTTTTAACTGGATGTATGGGTTGTGTGTATGTATCTAGAGTTATAGGGATGTTTTATTTTCCAAACACAGCACATTGTGGCCACGTTCGTAGTTAATATTATTCAGTGTTGACATTTTATATTTTTTGTCTTATTAAGTTTTCCATTATTTTTAATCCTCTTTTACATGTAGTCGAGGTTATTATGCCTTTATTTTCTTCTAGTATATTTCGGATAGAGTCTGGTAAGTGTGTGTTCAAATGGGTCCTAATAGAGCTGTGGTCGGATAGGTGTACATGTAAGTCGTTTGGATAGGCATGTAGTAGTGTTACCGATGTAATTATTAATGAATTCCGTTTGATCAGAAACAGTTCCTTAAAGGGCATTTGAACTCGTAATGTTCTTTCTCTGTAGTTTTGATTTTGTAGGTATGTTGTTATTTTTGAGGATCAGGTTAACTGCTTTAAATTTTTTGTAATAGATAATGTAATTGTTTTGTTTTGTACACACTGTGTTCAGAAAAGAAAACACGTGTTCGACCACAAGAATAAATAAATAAAAAAATCTTAATCGCAGTACCTTGTCACTTGTCTTTAATGAAACATGTATAATTGATGGATTGTTGCCTAAATACACAATAATATATATATATATACATACATACATATATATATATATATATATATACACACACACACACATCTAACACTTTCGCCCCAGCCCTCAGCCTCCGACGTCTTAATCTCTGGGTTGAGGTGTCTACTCGGTCTAGAACTGAACTTAAGGGAGTGACCGTAGGTTCCCTGAGCATCCGTAGATCATTCGACCGCTCCACCGGTTTAATCCTGATTCCTGCCCACGTTGTGTTTGATTTGATCCAGAAAGCAGAAGTGATGTTCATCCATTCAAGGTCGACTGAAGATGTAGACACGGCTGGAGAGTCTGTGCTAAGAAATTTAGAATGCACTAAAATATATATATATATATATATATGCAGAAAGCCAGACAAACAACTATTCCATGGTTGAATTATATAGCAGAAAAGAATAGTATAGAAAAGAAACGGGTTACAGAAAAGAAAATAATTGACGTAAAAACTCATACACTGGATTCTAGACAAAGAGAGTGGGTTGTGATTAGCTTGTTGTGAAATCGTCTCAGAACGATATGCGACTCTTGCGATGGAGAGATAAAGATTTCTGTGCGCGGCTTAAAGTTTATAGTTGCGTTCCTCCTCGGCTGTAGTAACAGTAGTAGTAATCTTCGTGGTAGCAGAAGCATCGGTACTTATATTAACAGTACATGTTAGCGGGGATTTTGTTCCAATCCCTGACGTCACTTCCAGTCTCCGATATCTCTCCACCCAGCTCGACTGCACTCGACGACAGACGAGCCCAAACAAGACAACCTTTTGATTATTGTAGCTTGTTCGACGTTTCCATTTCCAGTTTAGTAATAATAATAGCAGTAGCAGTCTTAGATTGTTGGAAGAGTAATTCGCTTCTTCTTACTTATATCAACAAAATATGTTACCGGGCGTTTGGTTCCAATCTCTGGCGTCGCTTTCAATCTCCGACCTCTCTCTCTCTCTACCCAGCTTGACTGCATTCGACGGTAGACGAGCCAACCACTCTCAACAGATTTCTGTGCGCGTTTATATAGATAAACCTGGCTGATCATAAATCGACCTTTGGCTCGCAAGGGATTATCACGAGTGCTGCCTTCAACCCAAAATCATGTGAATTTCAAAGTTCCTCATAGCCTTAGTAAGCTCTATTTCAAATTTTAACCGATAAAAATTATCTCGGTCATCCTCCATTGTCTTCTTAATGACCCAATTCCAAATGGGCTAGATCAGATTCCCATCAGTAAACAAAATTGTTCTGATCTAATTTCGCTGTTCAAATCCACACCAATTTCAATAAAAAAAATATATATGTTTGTGTGTAGTTCCCAAACTCACTCTGTTACACAGAGAGAGCGGAGGCACGGTGAAATAATGAATGGCGACTTGGATTCCAGTCGAATCCATTACATTGACTTACATGCTAATACCCTTGGGAAAGGTATGAATCCTCTTCTCCTTCCAGCTATGTGTAAATAGCAGGACAGACCAGGTTCTATAACATTGGATAGCAACTGGTCTAAGAGAAAGACAACTATGAATTCAAAACCTGCGGAGGGTTGTTTGGGGGACCTTGTGGAACGTAGTGCACAGTCTCTGTATTCAGCTCTCCAAAAATTGTGGATGGTTCTGCACAAAACCATCACCACTTTAATCAAATCTCATGTGCCGGAGTCGGTTCCTAGGAACTAATATGCTTAACCGTCATACGACGAATTCGACGGGAGAGTCGAATGAATATATATATATATATATATATATATATATATATATATATATATATAAAGAGAGAGAGAGAATCTTTATTCATCTGGTTCTTTATTAGTCTCCGTTACTTTGAGTTTTTGTTTTTTGTTTGTTTGTTTTTGTTATTAGATTACCCACAAATTAGAAAAACAAGACATAATTATCATTAAATAAATATACTTGTTTCGAATTAACCAGAAATGCTAAAATTCCTTAAACTGACAGAGTTCGATAAATTGAAAAATCTAAGACGATTATCAGTAGATTTCATGTCTTGTCCTATTCAGAAAAAAAACAAAAACGAAAAAACAAACAAACAAAAAAACATTATGCCAGAACTAATTAACTTCTGTCAAAATCTTTAAACTGTTTTAAACAAAAATAAAATAAAAATAAAGATCATTGTTTTGTGACCCGAAGAATAAATAAGAATTTTTAAAATCAATTTTCCTAATGATGTGAACTTTATCATAATTGATCTTGATTCTTGGTTTACTTACTATGTCAAATCATTTAACTATACGATTGAACATTTTGTGGGATCTGGTTGAGATCATAGACAAAGAACACCATTGGAAAATTCGGAAACTTAAGGAATCAGCACATATGCTAGGCCACAAAAATCTCCTGAGCCGACCAAGCATAGAAATTAATACAATATGGGAACCAGCAATAAGGAGTGACAGAGAAAAGCGATAATAACAACAAAAATTGCAATATGAGCTCTGGTAAAAACATGTAATGATAACAACAAAAATTGCAATATGAGCACTGGTAAAAAAAATGTTTGACTGAAGACATTAGGTTTATAATACCCAGAAATTCATACACAGATGTCCTAAAGGACAGTGGATAAATGCGTTAGTTAGATCCAGTGACAGGACTCAAAGAGTGTGAGTTCAGTACCCGGCTAAGGCAGTGGAGAGCTTTCAGAGGGAAATTAACAGGAGATAACTGATAACTGACATCCATTAAGCATGGCACGTGGAACTAGAACAGTCTACCCCAGTGAGCGAAATAAAGGGTTCAGTTCGACATTCCAACCACCTGAAGAAGGCTGGAGCATACAACGACTGAAATGTTGTGATAAATATGGCACCAAAGATGAGGACAATAGTCCGAATAATGTAAATAATGTACATAATACCTCATCTCAGAAATATAGACAGATACATAGAGTTATAGAAATGTTTTTATTTTCCAAACACGGTCACAGCACATTGTGGTCGTGTTCATAGTTGATATTATTGAATGTTTGCTACTTTTTTTTTATTTTTTATTAATAAGCCATACATGGTTAAAAGTAAAAATAAATCATCGTTGATAATAGCTAAAAAAACAGCCGATAGCGCTCGGACATAGAGAACATTCGGATATTTTTTACATACTTTATGTCCAGAAAAGAAAAACAAATTATAAGAACACAAGAAAAATTTAATCAAAATAATTAACAGCAGTGCCTTGTAATTACTCTTTAACCAAACTTGTATAAAAATAGATTGCTGTCCGAATTATATATTATATTATACATTATATATTACATATTACATTATATATTACATTTCAATTTGCTGGTCTCTATGCGCAAACATAGGGATAACAGCTGTTTCTACTCCCCTACTCATCTCTTGAATAATATAAATACCCAGAAAATACATTTTCTAGGTTAAGTTTCTAGACTTCCTGTTAATTTTTTTTTTTTATTATTGTCTGGATAAATTTAAACCATTTGTAATTTCGGTCTGATAAGACAAGTATTAAAAACTTACCCGTTGAAATAAATTATAATTTATAACAGTTTTTGATGATGCGTTAAGTTTTTCCTTTGAGATATATATGAAATTTATTCGAAAATTTCAAAGATAAATAGGTTATAAAATCACTACAAAAATAGCTATTTTGTTTCATCACTTTTGGTGTCTTATCAAGTGATGGTGTTCAATGTAGAATAAAGAGTTTTAAAAGGATCAAATCAACCAAACCCTCCTCAATAAAGGAAACGCTGTCACATAAGCTACAATGACCAATCAAAATACAAGAATATGAGAATTCCAAAAACTTGACAACGAACCTTCCTTGGTTATAATTATTAATGCCTTAATGTTAGGGTTAGACTAAAATAGACATCATTCTAACTTATTAATATTAAATTTTACTATGAAATTGAAAATTAAAATTTACCAATTTTAAATTTAAACTGGATTAAGTTTAAAATATAAAATTAGTGTACATAAATGTTCCATAGAATTAGTCGTTAAATACAAGTCTATTTTCATTAAATTAGTTTTACTTCCAAATAAAACTTCAAATTACTATTTGTATAATACAATTTCTAAACTTATATATTTGTAAAAAATAAAATAAGCTTTTTATCGAATGGTTATAGAAATACACCAAAATAAAGATTAAAAGTGGTCTATGGGTAAAAACAAGGTTGACAACCACTGATTTAGAATTCTGAAAGCGTAATGAAGCACTAAATGCACAATTATATGTCCAACAGGTGCAACGTGTCCATAGTTTTGTCAATAGGAACAATATTGTTCTCAATGACAACCCAAAGGCGCATGTAGCAAGAGCACAGAAAAAACTTTGAAACTGTGGGTTTGTTCTACCCCAATTTACTTGAACTTGCATCAGCCGATTATCGCCTTTGTCGATTACTAGAAAATATTTAAATTAAAACCAGATTCAAGAGTCCGTTGAAAAATGTTCAGAACAGACAAAATTCTACTTAAGTGTTATCAAAGATAATGACAGCAAATCATTACAAATAGTGGTGAATATATAATTTTTTTAATCAATTCACCCCAAGCAAGGCCATAAAGCCACTAAGATGCAAGGCGCTACTGGGAATGAAAGTGAAAGAGGATGAGAAAGCTTTAGAATTGGGTTTCTGGTTCCTTCTAAGCAGGAAACAAAGGATAAACATTTACTCCTGTTCAAATAAATAAAATGTAATTTAACTTTATTTTTTTAATCCAGTTGATAAACGGAAACGAAGTTAGGCAGCATGAACAATTTTCTTTTTCCCATCAGATTTTGGGAGGTTATTTTTCCATTTCTTTGTTTTGTAGAAGGTGGGCAAAAAGTATCGGTCATAATTTCTCCTAGTTTTGTTCAGAGAATCTTATTTAATGATCAGAAGTTTTTATTTTTTTAATTTCTGAATTTTTACTGAAAAATTATACAACAAACATATAATGGAAATAGTGAACATTTGCTGAGAAAATCTATCGATATTCTTTTTAAATTTGAACATTTATACTCCAGATGACACCAAAATATAGGCGTGAGAGTGACGTTGATATTAAAATGTATTTATACCAATATATTTCTCAAATATCGGTTTATGGTTACACTTGAATGGTGTAGTTGATAGGAACGGACTGACCAGATTATATTTGCTCGGTTACAGGGTCTTTTCTTACAGTTGTATACTGTCGTGTGCCTCCTTGAATCCATCTATGGACAAATTGGACAATTTTTATCTCTTTACGAATTTAAACAGCGTTTAGTTCTAGAACTTTTTAAATATTTTTGAAGACTGCTTCTTTATTCTATGCCAGTTTTTTTCCGAATAATTTAAGTCTAAATATACTACATACCTAATTTTCATAATTATGTAAGCAATAAATGAAGTAGGTAATAAATGAATTGTGTAAAGATGTTCTTAGTGAAAGGATCGCAGAGATTCTTTTGAAAACAGACTTTCTAATTATCGACAGACTGGGAAAAGAGGACCCCACATAAATAAAAATAAAATAATTCTCTTTTATTTAATAGATAAATGCTAATGATTTTCATCATAATTACAGTATTTCTAAGAATATGGAAGGCGCCACTCATCCTTGTGTAAGGAAACGGCTTAGTTTTTCGATTATCACTGGGTTTCCTGTACTTGTGACTTCCTGACGAATCTAAGTTACCCTCTCTATGTAAGCACCTGCTAAAATTTTAAAAAGTAGTTTGTTTACAAAACTGATATTTTTAAGTAACGAAGGCGCAATAGATTAAAAGCACATCGGATTATTTAGAAAAATGTTTCGAATAATTTTGGAAGGAATTTGAGAAAAATGCTAATGATTTTCGTTCTTTAAAGGGTTATCAGGTGATTAATTTTTATACAAGAAATTTTTCTAAAATTATATTTTTTTATAATACAAGCATTATTAGAAAGGAACACATTACACATTTCGTGAGGTTTTATCGACATAGCGTTTTGTTGGCAAAAGACGCGTGACTTTAGGAAAAACTTCAGAACTTTGGTCAGCAGGAACTCTGGACAAACGTTGACATTTTCGTGCAACGTAGTCGAAATTTGGCAAAAAGACGAATTTATCAGAAAACATTCTGTTTCGTTTTTTGTTTTTTTTGAATGGATGAAATTCATTTTGTAATTTTTTTTACCGTGTTAATTGAAAATGATAAGGAATAGGAGAGATGTGGAAAAAAAACTTACATAATTTTACTTGATTTTCTCTATTGTTAGCTGAAGCTACTTTTAGTCAACAAGGAAGACAATGCACGTCTTTGGAAGGTTCGTAGCGATGAGCTTTTCTCCTACGCCCAGGAGAAAAAAGGTGAATGAACTTTCTTTTTTTTTTTTATTGTTCATTACACGGTCACAATCAGGATATAATGGAATATTATTTTAAATAAAACCTGGTCACAAAACTAGAAACATGGCTAAGTAAAATGTGCCAACATCGTTCTTCCAATATCGCGCGCCAAAGTGATAAAAGAGAAATACTGGGAGAGTTATGAGATTTGATTTAAAGATCGCTGAAAAAGACGCCATATATATATATATATATATATATATATATATATATTAAGAATTGATTCAGTGGAAGAGTCTATTATATCCCCGCAATGCTGGATACCACAAATTAATGAAATGAGAAAGAGAGACTGACTCTTCAACCAACAGTTGGAAGAGTATCGATTGAACGAAACGAAGTGAGTACACCTTTTAGCTCATTTGGGAGTAGTGATGAAGTGTCCTTCGCAGGACAGTGGTCGAAAATAAAAACAGGTACATCTAATGCCTATCAGAGTAGAGATTCTAAAATTATATTTTCATAAATCAACTAAGTTGATGGATATTTCTAAGTCGTTATTTGTCTTAATTAAAAGAGTCTATTGGAACCTTTCTTTTTGACAAAAGTTTGGTTTTCTCTTCTGTGTACATTATTCCAGTTAATTCACCTAAGAAATGTTAGAATAAATCGTAAGGTGGCGCAGTATAAGAATCTGTTTTATTTTTTAAATCTGTCTTTACTACGCTTAAAAGTAATAAAAAGAAGGAGACGCCAGGATAAAAAAAATGGAGTATATCGTTTGGGATAGATAGCGAGAATTATTCTTCAAGGGGAAACATTCAACGAAAAGATTAGGAAAAGTGTATTTAAACCAAATTGACAGAGGAACGAAACAAGAGCGTCTTCTAGACAACTTCGCAAGTTCTTGCCATTGTCCAAAAGATATTATTCGTGGTTATCTACGGATTATAACTTCGCCTGACAAGTAAAATAGTAGGACAGCTAAGGAAGATCGAACTCACAACATTTTGCTAGACATCGCGTTACGATAGGCGCCCACAAGTTTTGTTGGTAAATTAACGATGCATAAGTCAGCTCGGATCTCTGAAAATGGATAGCCCCTTGGCGTCTGCCTCCCACGAAAACTGAGCTACAACTGCTACACACCCTCACCGTGTGTATGGGGAGTAGTGGAAGGGATCAAAAGAAATAAGTTGCCAACAATGCATTACGAGTACCTTAAACAAAAATGGGGTAACAAAACACTCCATGTGACTAACGTTAAATTCGATTCTCTCAGAGTGTCTCATATTGGTGGAACTATGCCAGACATGAGTTAAGTTTACAAAAACAAAATACGTCACAACATTGCATTTTTAAAGTTTACTTAAAAAGAGGTATTGAAATTTCTAGGGCACATTATGAGGAAATAGAGCTTGGAGAATTTGATACTTAGAAGACTTGTTGAAGGCAAGAGGGACAGAGGAAAGCAGAGAATAAGCTAACGATTGGTAGAACAGGGATTAGGAGAAATAACAAAAGGAATAAACACTGCTAAGCGCTACAAAGGACAAGGAGTTGTGGAGAGTCATTATCGCCCTCATCCTGAAGTGTCATGGCACACAACAGACGAATTCAGTTCAGTTATGTGCCATGCGTCATACACGCGTAGGCGATCATGTATCTTTCGAGACATGACTGACGAGACATATTTTTTCACGCAGTAGGTTGCCATTTCTTTCTGCGGTAGACCAGCTGCCATCCAAGGCTAGTGTCGCAGTTTGCTCCTGCTCAGTCCCTTAATCCTTCAACAAGGGGCTCTCTCCCCCGGCTATAAATACTGGCTGACTCTGCGTCTCTCTCTCTCTCTCTCTCTCTCTCTCTCTCTCTCTCTCTCTCTCTCTCTCTCTCTCTCTCTCTCTCTCTCTTTCCACTTAGGCCAATATGTGACCTCTCACAGATACAGCGTTTCCCAAATTCTGGGAACACGCTAAGAACAATACACGTACGTACGAACAACACACACACATAATTTCTCCATACAAACACTATGTAACTGTTTATGTCTGTGTAACTTGTTATTAATATATATTTGTTTACCCATATATATCGGTCTTGTTTGTTTTCTTTGTCTTCTTTGGACTTAATTAAAGTTCAACATTCTCATGTAGCTGGACCGGCTAGCAGGAAATTTTAACCTTCTGATATCTCTTCACATCTTCACCCGCACGGTCCGCTACACTAGAGAACCCGGTCCGTCCTGCTATTAATCCATAGCTGAAGGGAGAAGAAGAGGATTCATACCTTTTCCAAGAGTATTAGCACGTAAGTGGATATAATGTTTCGACTGGAATTCGAACTCGGCTCTCCGACTCCTCATTCCGAGCCGCTATTCATTACACCTCCGTAACAGGAAAATCTATTATAGGTTCGTTTTTAGTTTTTGTTCACAGTTTTATCAGTTGACGAATGAATGCTTATCAGGTAGAGTTTATTTTTTTATTTATTATTATTATTTTTTTATTATATGTTATGGGTTCGTATATTATCATAATGTTTTGTTTATCTCGATTTGGATAATGCTCGGTTTTATTCTAAGCGATAATCTGTATCTGTAATGAAGGATAATCGCCATTAGCTCAAACTTCGTGAGCTCCTCTCGTAGATGATTACTATTGTTTAACACGTTCAGTTCTTACTGCCAGACATTTTGTGCGAAACGAGCTTCGTTTGAGTAAATAATGGTAAACAATAGGCAGTAAATTATCGCGCTATCCTCCGTGGGGAAATAATGAGTAAACCCGTCTTATTAACACAGTAGGTTCGATCATCACTGAATCCCTCAACACTTGTTGCTGTCTACTATACTCACTTAATATCAGTTCTTACCATTAAGTAAGTACCATTAAGTAAGTACCAATTATATATTAAGTATCAGTGTATTTTCCTGGTTGATTTGTGAATAACAAATTCATTTTGTCCATCAAATATAAGTTGTATGCAAATGTTTCCAAGCTTTTATTAAAAAACCGATTTTCAACTGTGTATTCAGTCCCTAGATTTTGAAAAAGAATAATAATGTGATGAAAAGATTTTTTAATGACTGTTTGAGATATTTTGTTCGATGATGTCAACGATTTAAGAAAAACTGAATATAGGAATGATTTTAAAAAAAAACTTTTGCGTAAAAGTCGATCACGCAAAATAAAATATTATTACTAGTCGGTGTTTTTAATTGATACTTTTAAAATTCGTCAATATGGAGATTTTCTAAGCATAGCTTAGATGTAGAACAAGTCGAAAGTACGAGGCACTCATTGAGGACCGAACTCATTATTGCAGTCGTAATTGTTCTAGTATGACAGGCTTGCTAACTATTACACCACGTCGAGGTACCCCAAATTCACCAACATGTGTAGGCAAATGATAATCCAATGAATAGATATCGTTTTTATTTACAAATTGATTCGATATTTGATCCATTTTGGTTTGTAAATTATTCATTGTATTTACTGATCTATGGTACAAGACCAACTTTTCACAAATCAGCCTTCTGTTACGAGCCTTTATGAGATCGCTCGCTGCTGGGAAGTTATTAACGTGCTCATCTTTTAATCAACTGGAAAAGATTTTGTTTCTTCGTACCAGCCTTTCGCATAAATATCAAAAAGTTAAGAAAAAGTATCTACTCGTGGAGTTTTAACATTCTGACTTTTACAAAATCTCGTTAAAAACAAAGAAAAGGGTACTGAACTGTTACGTAATTTCATTTGCCCCGTATGGCAGTGAATGCTGGGCCATCTTCTCACAGAAGAAGAAGAGATTGGAAGTAATAGAAATGTGGTTCAACAGAAGGATGCTGAGAATGTCATGGACTGAACATGTTAACAATGAGAAAGTTTTAGGGAAAATGGAAACAAAAACACACTTATACTTAATATCAGAAAGAGAGGTAAAATTTCGAGGGCACATAATGAAAAAAGAAAATTTGACACTAACAGGACATGCTGATGGTAAGAGGGATAGATGAAAACAGCGCTTACCCCTGACTAACGAGCATGTGGCAATGGATGGCAGAACAGGTTTTCGGACAGCTAACAAGACAAAATTTGCTAAAAGGACAAGAAATTGTAGAGAGCCATGATTGCTAATGATCTGAAGGGACATGGCACGAAGAAGAAGTATTCAGTCAAAGGGAATCCCTATAAAGTGATGGTTAACAAGTCATTGTGAATTCTATCCTCACTAATATTACGGCATTTTGTTAAACAAAGCTGAGCTCAATAAGTTCAGGGAGTCTCAAAAACTACTATCCACTGATAGTTTTCCTTTGGGGTGGGGGGCAGGTCTTTATTATATACTTGCTCTCTGTAACAACATGCTCACTTTTCTGTCTATATTTCTGAGATGAGGTATTATGCACAGTATTTACATTAGTCGGACTACTGTCCTCATCTTTGTCGCCATATTTGTCACAACGTTTCGGCCGTTGTACGCTCCGGCCTTCTTCAGGTGGTTGGAATTTCGAACCGAACCCTTTATTTCGATCACTGGGGTAGACTGTTCTAGTTCCAGTTCCACGAGCCATGCTTGATGGATGTCAGTTATCAGTTATCTCCTGCTAATTTTCCCTCTGAAAGTTCTCCACTGCCTGAACCGGGTATTGAACTCACACTCTTTGGGTCTGTCACTGGATCTAACCAACGCCTTTATCCACTGTGCCATGTGTCCTTGAGGACACATGGCACAGTGGATAAACATGGCTCGTGGAACTAGAACAGTCTACCCCAGTGATCGAAATAAAGGGTTCGGTTCGAAATTCCAACCACCTGAAGAAGGCTGGAGCGTACCACGGCCGAAACGTTGTGACAAATGTGGCGACAAAGATGAGGACAATAGTCCGACTAATGTAAATACTATGCTCACTTTTGTTGTTAAACTCACAATGCTGCGACCGTTATATCCCCCGGCCTTCTTCAGGTGTCTTACTATATGCTTTGCTATTCGGGCCGTCGTGCTCATCTTGGTTGTTAAACTCAACGCTTCAGCTGCTGCACCCTCAGGCCTTCTTCAAGTAACCACTTTGGAAATTTGAATAAAATACTTTATTCAATAAGGTTACCGAATACGAAGACAGACACCTGATGAAGATTGGAGAGTAGAACGGCCGAAATGTTGTGAATATAACAACCAATATAAGTAAAATAATATGATGATGATGATTCAAAAATTGCTACAAAATTACCTTATCTTTTTCTATCAAATATTTTGACCCGATCTCCATAATCCGTTATCATCGACTGCCGTCCGACTGGGAACATAATGTTCTCAATATGTTACTCTAAAATTCCGAGTCACTTCAGTAGGTGAAGGCTGCTGCCAATTTGTACCCTCCCTTACGTCAGTGTCGTCATCTTAATGAGAGAGAGAGAGAGAGAGAGATATCTGAAGCTTCAGTGTCAGAAGCTTTCTCAGAAAATGAGCTATCAATTTCAGAGAGATTCAACAGAAATCAGAAAAGAAAAATGAATTTAAAAAAATGACTCGAAATTTTCTTTTAGAATCATTTTTTAAATTAATATATATATATATATATATATATATATATATATATATATCATCATTTTCACCCTATGCAAGGCAATAAGGCCACTAAGTCACAAGGTGTTACTGGGCGTGGAAGAATTGGGAACAGAATCTTTAATAATGAGCGGGACGAGGAAAGAGTAATCAGGACGACAGTAGATAGCGATTGACATTACATTTAAATTTTTGCAGGTTTTGCCGGAAAGCATGGAGACAGAAGAGTGTTCCACAAGCGAGAAGTGCAAGAAAAGAAACTGTTGGCATAGAATTTACGGCTATGTAATTTGATGAGATCTCGACGCTTCAATTCAAAAAGTCTAAGTACCACAGAGAAGAGCAATATTTATTTGTAATGAATACACAATGTGGCATAAGGCCAAAATGGGAAAAATGACGACCTTCTTCAGTCTTATCATTATCCGGTTAATTTAAGCACTATTATGTTTTCCTAGTTAATGGGAATAAGGATTGTTCCTGGCAGTCTCTTTTATGATCCATGTTGATATTCCCAACCTCCCTACTTTGTTTTTGCCCCATGTTTTCATCACGACTAAGTCAGCCTTTGATTTTCCTATTCCGTCATTTATTTTATCCTTCCCATTCCATTAGCGAGGGTGCTTCTTGATTCTGTCTATCGGCAGAATACAGCGGCTATTTTGAGGGGGTGGACAAGTCCTACTAACATTTGTTTTTGTTTGTTTTATCTTTGTGTTACATTGTTAGTTTGCTTTCTGAGTTCTGCCTCTCCCCCTTAATTCAGGAATCATGAAATTTGCATATAGTTTTGTCAAAAAAAGGGGTGGGGGAAGACATTTTGGACTTTCATCAACTTTTTATGTCATGAGGTGTTTTGTAGGTCCCCTGTGAATATACAGTATATGCAGAATTGAGAGGTGATAAATAGATTCTTGTGGTGAACGAGTAAATTTTAATGAATGAATGTCATGAGTCTGATTAACGAGGACTGGGATAGCTAATGAAGACCAGCACCTTCCTATTTCCCCTTGTACCACAATTTCTGTAAACAGTCGAAATAAATACTCTGTCCGCCACATTTTCCTTCTGGAAAAGAAAAAAACACACTTTTGCTTATATAATGCTAGAGGCTGATTCAGTGTCTTTTTTTACAATTTCAGATTTAAACAATTCAGTCATATTGATGACATGTCATCAGAAATTTAATTTAATTAAAAATGGGAAAATGTCTTTTTATGGGCATCTTGTTTATTTTATTGCAGCTGGCTGAATAATTGAAAGGAAGAAACGACACATCTGTCAAGACAAAAGTTAAATAACTTGTTGATAGGTAACCCCCACCCCATGCAACTGTCCACAAAAACTTCTTTTAAGTTAAAAATGTTTTTGTACTTTATTTATTTGATCTAGAACTTTTATCAGTTGTTTCAAATTTATATTATTTTTTTATCAAATTTTAATGACATATTATAATGTGTAAGAAAGGGAAGGCTACATCTGCTAATTGTGTAACATTACATATGTAACTAGCAAAAACAACTTTTTTTTATAAACTATTGTAAATAATTCTTTTGTCTGTAGTTTAGGGCATCATTATATGTAAATAATATTTCAGATGTTTCTAAGCAACATAAATAATAAAAAAAATATTTTAAAAACATTTTTTGTTTCACTATTTACATTATTCGGACTATTGTCCTCATCTTTGTTGCCATATTTATCACAACGTTTCGGCAGTTGTACGCTCCAGCCTTTAGGTTGTTGGAATGTCAAACTGAACCCTTTAGGGTCTGAATAGTCCGAATAATGTAAATAGTGTATATAATACCTCATCTCAGAAATATAGACATATTTTTCGTTTTGTCAACTGATTTCTTTAAAAATTCTTAAAAAAATGACATCAGTATTTGTTTCATTTTATATAACGTAAATCTATACTATATTTTAATATATAACACTAAAAGTCTTTTTTAAAACAAAATTGTAACAGAGAGAGTTTGGGAACCACGCACGCACACACACACACACACACACACACACACACACACACACACATTTTTTACTGAAATTGGAGTAGATTTGAACAGCGAAAATAGATCAGAACAATTTTGTTTACTGATGGGAATCTGATCTAGCCCATTTGGAATTGGGTCATTAGAAAGACAATGGAAGATGATCGAGATAATTTTTATCGGTTAAAATTTAAAATAGAGCTTAGTAAGGCTATGAGGAACTTTGAAATTCACATGATTTTGGGTTGAAGGTAGCACTCGTGATAATCCTTTGTGGGCCAAGGGTCGATTTATGATCAGACAGGATTATCTATATAAACGCGCACAGAAATATGTTGGCAGAGTGGTTGGCTCGTCTGTCGTCAAGTGCAGTCGAGCTGGGTAGAGAGAGGTCGGAGATTGAAAGCGACGTCAGAGATTGGAACCAAACGTCCGCTAACATATTTTGTTGATATAAGTACGAAGAAGCGAATTACTCCTCCAACAATCTAAGACTGCTACTGCTACTATTATTACTACCACTGGAAACGGAAATATCGAACAAGTTACTATTATTACTACCACTGGAAACAGAAACGTCGAACAAGCTACAATAATCAAAAGGTTGTTTTGGGGCTCGTCTGTCGTCGAGTGCAGACGAGCTGGGTGGAGAGATATCAGAGACTGGAAGTGACGTCAGGGATTGGAACAAAACCCCCGCTAACATGTACTGTTAATATAAGTACCGATGCTTCTGCTACCACGAAGATTACTACTACTGTCACTACCACCGAGGAGGAGTGTAACTATAAACTTTAAGCCGCGCACAGAAATCTTTATCTCTCCATCGCAAGAGTCGCATATCGTTCTGAGACGATTTCACAACAAGCTAATCACAACCCACTCTGTGTATGAGTTTTTACGTCGATTACTTTTCTTTTCTGTAACCCGTTTCTATTCTATACTATTCCTTTCTGCTATATAAAAGACATTAACAATTCAACCATTGAATAATTGTTTGTTCGGCTTTCTGCAGATAGATATATATATATTTTGTTGCATTCTAAATTTCTTAGCACAGACTCTCCAGCCGTGTCTACATCTTCAGTCGACCGTGAATGGAGGAACATCACTTCTGCTTTCTGGATCAAACCAAACACAACGTGGGCAGGAAGCAGGATTAAACCAGTGGACCATTCGAATGATCTACGGATGCTCAGGGGACCTACTGTTTCGGTTAAGACCGAGTAGACACCTCAACCCAGTGAGTAAGACATCGGAGGTTGAGGGGCTGGGACGAAAGTGTTAGAAAATCCGGTTCAGTGAAGTAGTGTATTTTTGTAGAGAAATATCTTTTAGTGCTTTGTTCGAATATAAGCTTTATTTCTTTCAAATATTTTCTATTTTTGAAACGAATCAAATATTAAAATGTAATGAACGTCGTTCTAAAGTGGATATATGATTTACAGTATATGTCTAACACAAAAATGAACTCGTATTTTATGAGAGTAGATGTTCGATTTAAAATGTTTAATGCTAAGCTGGCCTCTAATTTTGTGCCCATTTTTATGCAAATGTTTACGGATAGATCTTTTTAAGATCACAAATGGATTTCTAATTTGAAGGGAAAAAGAAAAGTTATCGTTTCCGTATTTTAAAAGTATGGATGAGCTTCGGGAAAATCATGGAAAACTTTAAAACTCGATTTTAATTAAAGCTACCAAACATGTCTGGGTTTTTGATCACTAAGTTGGCAACAGACTGTTGTTGACTCTAACATAACGTGATTAAAACCTTGAATTTCATTAATAGCGATGCATTATCGTATTATTTAAGTTAGAGATTGTCTTGTCTTGATAATTTACTCCCCAAAATTCTGATTTGACTTTGAATTTCCCATCATGACTTTTATTTAATTAAAATATATATGGTGTACATTTGCTTGTGTCAGAAATCCGTATCAGATTTCGCAGATATAGTCAGTTTAAACAATCTTATCAGTGATGGTGTCTTTTATCAGTTTTCTGGGATACGCATTTACTCCCCACCTCCACCCATTTAAAATTGATTATTTCCAGCCTCGTTTGTTTTTGATTATGGCGTGTCACAAGGTTCAAATAAATGCTTCAAAAATACTTTCCAGAGTGATGGTCATAATATATATATATATATATATATATATATATATATATATATATATATGTGTGCGTGTGTGAGTATAGTTTTAAGGTATACTATATTTATGGGTAAAAGTACCAAATAGCAAGGATAGAATGTATGTAAATATGAAAATGGCCACTTACATTTACATACGCCCTATATCTGATAGTAAGCACATTTTACCATAAATATAACATAACTTAAAACTATATTAACCTGCCATGAGCCCCATTTGTGGATCTGTTAAAATTAAACTCACTACATGTTATTCCTTGTATTTACATTGAATTGCTTACATACATTGCATTTGCAGAGGTATATTTTACAACACTTAGCCTTTAAAGTTTTTATGATTAGCCGTAAGAAAACACTGTCTGTCGTAATTTTACATTTCACGAGTAGAAAATAATGACTATTTTGAAAAGTATTTTTTTATTATTTCCAAGCAATATTATTTTTTGATGTTTTATACACATATATATTTGATGTTCTAGTTTCTATAAAAACGACAATGGTAATTACTGAAATTAAACATAAGGAATAAATAAACTCCTAAGACACTTGTCTGGGCTAAAAATACGCATTAAAAAAATTGGCAGTTAACAGTTTCCTCCTTTTCGTCAGGGATCATAAGGTTGGCTTATAGGATTAGGATTAGTAATCGCACATAACCTCTGCGTTTGTGGAGTTAATTCAAAAAATGAACGCAATTTTTTTAAATCTCTCTTGTATGTGTTCGTGCGTGCGCGCGCATCCGTTGGTACCACAATTTGTCCCGAGTCTAAGGCTGAAAATAGCATTTAATAAATATTAATTTTCGAATATAATTTCCTATATCAACACTATTGACGCTTAATTACATAAGTTAAACATTATGTAGGAAACATTTCAGATCAGAATCCACCAATGCCAGGCTGTGGACATGTCGACACACACACACACACACACACACACACACACACATATTTATGTTTATGTGTTCAGCTTTACAAAAGGCTTCAGAACTCTTCAGCTGAGAAATCAATTTGAAGAAAACTGACATCTTCCATCAACTTGCACCCCGTCAATTGTGCTACCTACCTTCCATATCTATCGATTCAGTTTGACACAGATGAACGCAGTTTTAGAACTTTACCTACCTGGGATGTGTCATATCAGGTGACGCCAAACTAGATAAACGGGTTGACAAGAGACAGGTAAAAGCAAACCAAGCCTTTAGAAGCCGTTACAAGTATGTCAGAACCAACAAAACTTAAGAAAGGACACCAAACAAAATGTCTATAAAGACGCACCGTGCTACCTACTGTTTTGGTGTCAAATCGAGTGTGCCGCCACTCACTCTGTTCTTAGTACGCTGGAACGAGACCTCTCATCATAAACACCGAATTCCTCAAGCATATCAACAGCTTCAGCGTTGAATCTTTGCCTCAAAACACAGAGATATACTGTGAAAGGGCCAAGGACGGAGACTGTCTAGTTCCAAAGATTTCGTGAGATTGTTTTTTTTTAATCATTTCACCCCAAGCAAGGTGATAATGCCACTAGGACTCAAGTGGTTACTGGGAGTGGAAGAGAATGAGAAGACTTTAATGAGAAGAAAGGACAATAAAACTGTTCAGGAAGACAGAAGATGGCGATTGACGTTGCATTTAAACTTTTGAAGATTGTAGATGACAGGAATGTCAGAAACCGGACAAGTAGTGCGAGAAAAGAAACTATTAAAATAAAATATACGGACATGTGGCCCAGCGGATAAAAGGGTTCGTTGAAGTAATCCAGTGACTTGACCCAAAGAGTTATGAGTTCAATACCTGGCGACAGCAGAGGTGAACAAAAACTTGGAGAGTTGAGTTAAAAGGGAGAAAGCTGATACTGAAATATACGGAAAATGGTTTGGTTGTTTGGGGTTTTATGGCATATCAACCACTATGGGTTATTTAATGCCAGATCCAGTATTTACTAAATATATCAAAAACGTATCCCTGGCAACATCATTGTTTCAAAAACGTATAGCTGGCAACATCATTGTTTCAAAAAAGTGTAGTTGGCAACATCATTGTTTCAATGTGCTGGAAAAGACCTGGAAGTTCACTATTTACCCATAGCTGGGACCCCAACAGGTCCTACCACCCCGGGTCAGGGTGGACTTGGGAACACCAGCAATTAAGAGGTGGTTCCACGCTTCCTCAAAACCTCCTGATCAGAGGCCTTGCTGTTAGATGCAGTTTAACGTCGTACCCAGGACGTATACGGAAAAGGCATGGCACATGGAACTAGAACAATCTACCCCAGTGAACGAAAAAAAAAACGGTTCGGTTCGAAATCCCAATCACCTGAAAAAGGCCGGAGCGTACAACGACCGAAATGTCGTGAATATGACAACAAAGATGAGAACAACAGTCCAAACAATGTAAACAGCGTAAACTGTGATACCTTGACTCTGATCAGTGCAAGAGAGAAGCACCATGAAACCGATGCTGACCTAATACAAATATGTAATAAATAAATGAAAGGCAGACACGAATTATGAAAAAAAAGTCCCAGAGTATAAAGATGTTGACTAGGTCAGTCACGTGAGTGACACAAGAGACAGGAAGTGATAAATTTCAATGGCAGACTTGAAACTTCTTTTGTTGTTGTTGTTTTAGCACTTTTCAATAAAAACACTAAAAATAGAAAGTTTAATATGCTCAGCTTCAAGAGGTCACCCGCCAGCTAGAGTTGTGCCAGAAGAGAAGTTCCAAGAGAACCTGACCAACAATTTTTTAATAATTCTATGTACGCATAGGATTCCTACTTTAAGGACAGCCTTGTGCCATATTCCAGACTTTAGGTTAAAGAAGTGTTCTCGCGCCTGACGACGACGATTAAAAAGCTCACCTCAAGATAAGAAATACATCTCTTCTAAAAACATACTTCTAAAATCGTCTCTTTTATGCCTTCACCTTTTCAAAAAGAATGATAAATTTTAAGTCCTGAAATTAAAAATTCTTGAACTAATTTTAGCACATATTCCTTCACTGGATAGATACAATAGAAAAAATTTTAATTGTGTGTATTTGGGCTTCAATTTGTTTATTCATGCATGTTTGGTTAAAAACCTAAAAAAGTCGTTGAAGATAATTTTTAATGCTAATCCCAAGCCATTATCAAAGAATTTTACACAACCTTAATCAATCCATAAAAATTACTTGAAAATGGCTGATAGAAACCGAAACTGCTCAGAAGAAATTGGACAATTTATGTTCAAATCTCTCCAGAAACTATAAATATATAGTTCGAAGCGAAGAAAAAATAAAGAAAGAAAAAGTGCTTCAACAAAGAATGTTCGTTGGTTTTTACTTAACCTGCATAAACTATATAAACTTATATTTTTCTTTAGCATGAGTTTTATTTTAATTTTTTAAAAATTGAATATAACATTGTAAAAAGATATTAGCTAACAGCTCGTGTTTATTGATCAATTTTACTTAATTTGACAAAGACTGTCTATAACTCATTATCTTTTGAAGAGATATTCTGTAATTTCACGAATTTCTCGTTTTGACTTGCATAATTGCTGGTTATTCATGTTCACTGTTATTAAATGTTGATTTTTAACAAATGCTAATGTAATGTCGGGTTTTGCAAGTGGCGTACGAAGGAAAAGAAGATTCGAATTTCTTATTTCCTTTCCTTTGAGTAATTGTTCTCTTTTAGAATAAAAAAATGAAAAGAAAAAAAAAACAGAGTGAAAAGAACACGCGTCTTGGGTTTATTTATTCAAAGAAAAGTTTCAATAAAAACGACCATCGTCTTCTGAGGTATCGACTATCAGAAAGATATAAGAACGACTACTGACAGACAGCGTACGCGACACAAAGTTTTTCGGCAACCACGATCACGGAATGACTACGGTGCCAATCTCATAAACATGATGCTTCTTCAAATCAACAATCCCAATCCTGCATCCGCTGCGGGAAAAAATCTGACAGACTTGTGCGTGCCTTGCTGATGACAATCGAGCTGGCATAGCGATGAGATATAAAACATCTTTTTCCTTGGCGTTATGGCGAGTAAGCTGGCTTCGCAGATCAATTACGATTGAATAATGAGTTCGATGGACACAGAATTCCCTCAGACGGCCGTGTGCTAAATCTAAGCTCAGATTAGTAAATAATAATAATTGTGAGATTAGCCGTTTCCCTATAGGGAAACATTAAGAGCATTCAATGGCCAAACAGCGTTACTGTCGGATGAGATTTATAAGAGCTTTTTCTTTAAAAAGTTTTTCGGGGAAATAGAGTTTTCAGGCTCGCTGTGATGGGTCTTTCTAATACTGATGGGAGTTTCCTTCCAACTCTTTTGATTGGGTAGGTGTGGAAAGTCAACATTTTGATTCTATCATTATTTTCCCTTTCTAGTGACATTTGCTGCCCAGTTTTGTTGTTACCGTTAGAAATGTTGAGGTGGGGCAGTAAAGCTCTTTGTTGATGTTTCTCTGGTGCCATTCTACAAAATCTGATGAAGGACAGTCCTCCTTAAGACCTACAGCGCACATTCACTTGAAGCCATTTTTAATCATTGATCTGAGAAAATGGTTGTATATAGATGATAGTTTAGAGTTGGTCTGCTTTGCATGACATCCATTGGAAAGTCTGGATCTGAGGAGGTTATTGAAAAATATAAATTGAGTTTTTAGGCTAATGTTTTGGCTTTGTAGCAACTTGCAGTGTTATGCAAAACTATCCCTAGCACAGTCAATTTTATGTTCTTATCTCCTATTAGAACATGTTAAAATACGTATAAGCTAAGATTATATAACAAATATATACATAATCAACTAATGGGACCATTGTGACAGAGTAATGGTTAACAAGTCTGGATCTGATGCGGCTAATGAAGAACATGACTCATTTTCAGGTTAATATTTCCCCTTTGTAACATCTAACAGTTTTAGAAAAATAGTACCCTCAGCGTAAACACACAGACATACATTATTATTATTATTATTATTATTATTAATCATTTCACCCTAAGCAGGACAATAAAGCCAACAAGACGCAAGGGGGGTTACTGAGTAGGAGACAATATGAGAAAAAGAAAACATTATTAAGGAGAGAGAATAATAATAAAAGATCAGGAATTAAGAAAACAAGATAATATTCCATTTAAATTTTTGAAGATCAAAGTTGACTCTAAAGCATGAAACTGGAAGACGGTCCCACAAGCGGGAAGTGCGCGAGAAGAAACTGTTAGCATAGAACTTACGGTTATCTCTAGTCGTTTCAAGTGTTAGATTATGAGACCTTGTCGCCAATCTAGTACTGCGCTTAAATTCATAGAGTCTTGGTATCAAAGAGGAAAGCTCATCCGAACAATTACCGTTAAAGTATTTGTAAAAAAAAAAAAAATGCAGTGAATCTACTTGACGGCGAGATGCCATGTCAGGAGTGACAAAATTGCAGTTTTTGTTTGAATTTTATCAAGAATCTCTAGTGTGTGTGTGTGTGTGTGTGTGTTCATTTTGTCATGATAAAACACAAGAATTCGTAAGAATCAAGTTAAATGGGGAACCCGCAGAGAATTCTTTGATCTTTAGGAATTAATTGAAAAGAGCGATATTACATTGGTCTTCTCATTTCTTTGCAAAACAGTGAAGGAAAGGAGCTATCTCGGGCACATAATCTACATTTTCAGCTAATCTCAGGTAAATAACGAAATGCAGAAAATAGAGAAACGTCTACAAAATTTTAGCTTCAATAGATTAGTACATGCATAATGTAAAAATGAAAAGTCGCTATGTATATAAGAATAGGTATATAGATAGAAAGCAATACATATGGAGGTATAAATAAATAGTAACTCATTTTATTAGATCCGAAGCTGTGCAGCAAATTAAAAGATGAAAAAATACAGACGGAAAATGATTCAAGTGAAACACAGTGTAGATTTAATTAAATCCTGAGTTTCTAATTCCGGGGAGATGATTGCTTGCGTGAACGCCGCTGGTCTTTACTGAACGCACGCGACTGATGAAAATCCACAGGACTTTAAAATGCAATACGCCTATCAAAAGTGTTTAAATGATTGGCAGTGTATCTCTTAAGAAACAATAGCAACACGCCGACATTTTGTTCATGCCGGGAGATGAAGATATTAAAACCCAGAAGTAAGGACAATATTACAAATACATGAAAAGACAGCCAAATACCGATTCATATAGAACGAAAATATTTATAACTTAAATTGATTGAACATCTTCCTAACAGATAGATCACTATAAAAGTGGTTATCAAGACAGACTTGTAGGCACTTACTACTCTCGTGACTTCGATCCACACTGGGTTCTCTATCAGTTCATCACAACAAATATCAATAAGTTAATGGATATCTTCGTCGTCTTTGGGGGAAATCGTTGTCGGGTATTGGGGTGCTCATCGCCATTTCCTTCTGCGTGAAAGGAGTACTATGTTGGGTCTGAAGAGACGTCCGCAGACATCACATGATAGGCTGAAAGAGTTTAGGGGATGGAAAGTTCTGGCTTTTCTTTGGCTTCTCTTCATCTTTTCTGTTTATTTCTGATGCTTTCGAGGGATTTTTTTTTATTGGACTGCTCTTCTCCAATTGGTTCATTCTGCAGCTTCTGTCTCTCAACTGACCGGTTCGATTTCTGTCCAAACCAAAGTGGTTTTGAACTGATCCTTGAATCTGTGACATGGGGCTCCACGTGGTCTAATGCCAGATACGAGCTCCGAGAAGAGGATTTGTTTGTGTAGGCGGATGTTCGCGCAAAGATAGAGATCCTAGAAACCATCATGACTTGGCACCGACTTCGATAAGTCGGACACCTTGCCCAACTTAGGCCTTTGGCCGCTACCTCGCGAGGTAAAATCTCTTTTTCCACTTAGGCCAATATGTGACCTCTCACAGATACAGCGTTTCCCAAATTCTGGGAACACGCTAAGAACAATACACGTGCGTACGAACACTACAACACACACACATACATACAAACTCTATGTAACAGTCCATGTCTTTGTGTAACTTGTTATTAATATATATTTGTTTACCCATATATATCGGTCTTGTTTGTTTTCTTTGTCTTCTTTGGACTTAATTAAAGTCCAACATTCTCATGTAGCTGGACCGGCCAGCAGGAAAGTTTAACTTTTTGATATCTCTTCACATCTTCACCCGCACGGTCCGATACATACTAAATGGAATAACTCACTTGGCCATTTTATATGTATATATGTTTCCTTTAACGTGACAGAAGTTGAAGACAGAGGAAAAATCCAAACAAAGTCAGATTAATCATGATTAAATATGAAAATGATCAAATGGAATGAGTTATTTAATTTTATGCATCTGGTTGCGTTAGCATAGCAGACATTTTGTAAGGAGAGAGAGAGAAAGAGACTAAGAAATGTACGCAAAACGTTACACTTTATTTATGGTGATGATGATGATGATTAAATGTTGCGATTGTTATTTATATTTACTTTATCGTGACAGAGTTTCCAAACAAAGAAATAAACACACAGAAGATAAGGTAATGATTACAGGATAGTATTTAATTTATGCGTTTGCTCTAGTGCAAAAGAAGTTACAGACATAGATTCAAAGATTTATCGAGGAAAATGTTACACTCTTCGTTATTATACATTAGTCATTATCTTATTAACATTATGAGAATAATTCGAATAAATATGAAAACACTAAGAAAATGAAACATTCTTTTTTCCATTCTGATACTGTGATTTCTTTTACACTTGTTGGCCTCCATTATAAATAAAGCGTGTATGTGTCATAACAAAACTAGAACTCAGTTCCGTCTTGTTTGCGCACGCGTGAATTCGTGGGGAACGGAAGCGATAAGAAACGTGCTGATATGATAAGTTCGTTCTTCAGCATGGCAAAGATAATATTTATTTTTTTGTCTTTATCTATACGGAGTCAAGTCAGGATCTCAGACATCTGTTTATTGTGTCATCAAATCAGTTTATGATTCAACCGTTCATTGTGAATTCTGGATCCAACCATTTCTTACTGGAAGCGGCAGTATATTGAGGATAGAAGGGGGAGAGGAAAACAATGAGTAAACGAGTTTGTGTGAATGGATGACAGAATAGAGACAGAGCGGGGTGATGAAGAGTCAATCGTGTGTTTAGAACAACAAAAGACAGAAAGTTGTGGAGAGTCATGACCATCCACAACCTGATTTACATTAACTGAGTTCAAGTATTTAATTCTTTTTATTCGCACGGTTCTTAACACACGAATGACAATATTGCAATAAGCAAAGAAGATTATCTCTCATCCTATCTGCTAGTGAATGTTAGACAATTTCCTTGAAGAAGAGACTTGAAGCGATAGAAACGTCGGATGCTGAGAATACCATGGACAGAACATGTGACATATACGGAAATTATAAATAGGAATTAGAATTTTCACCTGTCACTTCCTGATTTTAAGAATGAATATCTTTCTAGGACATCATATGAAGAAGGACATCTTAGAAACTGTAACACTCACAAGACATTAAGGGAAGGAAAGGTAGTGAGAAACAGTAAGTAAATGAGTTTATGTGAACGAATGGCAAAGCAGATACAGAGAGGGATGGTGAAGAGTCAAACGTTGCAACAACAAAGAACTTGTGGGGAGCCATGGTCACTCATATCCTGAAGAGACATGACACCTAAACGATGATGATATTCTCTGATCCCCATAAGATCTCTTTTCCTTATTTACATTAACTGTAATAAAGTATTATAGAGTTAGGTGCGGTAAAAATAATGGTCACCGAACTAGAGAGGTGGTGTCTCAATAAAGTCACTGTGGAGAAGGCAACCACGCCATGTTTAGTCTGTCAGTTTTATTTCACTATAAGTTTTAAATCCTATAAATTTATGAGGATTAAAAGTGTTTTCCAAATTCATTCCAATTGAACCTGAAAAATTATGTGCAAATATTTGACGTGTATTTTCTTTTGAAAAACTTTTCACTTTACAAAAAAAACTCTAAATCTCATTATAAACACAAATCTATAATAATCATATTTATTGATTTCTGAAGAAATTTTCTCCATCAGAAAATTTTAAAGCAGAAATGATGAAAGTGACTCCAAAAATCATCCCTTTCAATTCATCAGTATTTGATTAACAAATCGGAGTTGAGCTTAATTTTGCTTACTTGCATTGTTCTCAAAACAGGGATGACATTTATTGCAATAAACAAAGATTATCTGTCCTCCAGTCTGTCAGTAAATACCAGAAAATTTCCTTAAAGAGACTTGAAGCGATAGGAATATCGTTCTACAGAAGGATGCTGAGAATACCATGGGCAGAACATGTGATCAATAAGGAAGTTCTAAAGAAAATGGAAACTAGAAACACATTCATACAGAAAGAGACAGCTCAAATTGCTGAGACACATTATGAGGAAAGATGGTTTGGAAAATTTAATATTCACAGTACGTACTGGGGGAAAGGAGGGGTAGATAAAAACAATGAATAGCATACCTAATGTGTTTGTGTGAATGAATGACAGAGTATGAACAAAGATGTCAAATAGTCAGACGTTGCTTAAAAGACAGGAAGTTGTTGAGGGCCGGGGTGTAAACGTACCTCAGGGACACGGCGCATATAAATAACTGACATATTCATAGAAGCTTTATAAAAATACAAAAAGAAACTTACGTTTTGATGTGTTAAAATAATATATACACAGGATTTGCATATACCTTTGTTTCATGTATATAAAAGTGATCTATTTTAAAAATAGCTTTAAAAGAGCATTTTAATACCGATAGAAAAATAACATTTTTGTTTAATTTACTCATTCCTTAGAAAAAAAATAAAAAAGTGAAGAGAATAACCAATCTCGAGAACGCGGTGAACAGTCACCCATTGTGAAAATCGCTAAGCGCGAAACAGCGCTGTAAGTGGGTAAATAAAACAAAAATATATTCCATGCATATACTATATACAGAGTGATTGAAAAGTAACTACCTATTTTATGGTTGGTGGACTCTCCCGTCTTGTAAAAATTATAGTTAGACGGGAGAGTCCATCATGCATAAAATAGGGAGTTACTTTACAATCACCCTGTATATGAAACTATATTTCTAATTTGCTGCAAAAACGCTAAAAAACAATGATGAGAGAAGATCGTCACGAAACATTTCTAGACATGTTTAAATTTCAATTCACGATTTCCAACGATAAAAGCAACCGTCAACATTGCCTGTGTTCCGTTTATTATTATTTGCAATTGTCTACAGTCGGTTTTGTATGCAAAATGTACAGTCATTAATAAATATTACTTATTTAAAAAGAAATAACCCGAATACTCACGAGAGGTGTCTAATTTTTTAAATAATATTTTTCATTTGGTGAGACTTTGTAAGATGATAGCGAAACAGTGATTGAAGCATTTTCCAATATTGACTTTACGGGTAACATCTGCTGTTCAGAATTGATCATTTTGCGTCTGTTATTTGATAGGTGTATATATACGTTTAGTGCATGGATCAACAGGTGCTGAAAATGTCGCATATTATTTATGTGTGTGTGTGTATATATATATATATATATATATATATATATATATATATGAGAGAGAGAGATAAGTAGGAAATTGAAAATTAAAGTCAAAATAATTGATTAACCACTTCCCCGGCGTAGATGTGTTTATACGTTTTACCGAGAGCGCCTTTTTTCAGACACGGGCGAATAAACACATCCAAAACATAACGTACAAAAACAAGCTACAGACGTGTTTATACGTCGATTTTGAATCTTTTTTTATGCCCTTCTGAGCTTGAAATAAGTTCAGTTGTCAACTCATATGTCAGGTAGAGGCGTTAGCCACCCCGATCGGGTACTTCAAGGTGTTTGCGTTTCTTAGTTACAATATTAAAAACAAATAAAAAGAATTCGTCTGAAAATGAAACGTTTTTCCTTGAATAATTGTCGGTGAAGGGGTTAAGGTTGTTCAGTCAAATATATTATTAATGGTTAGGTATGCTTCCTTCTAAATTCTAATGTCAAGGGAAAAATTTGCATTAGATGTAGAATCGTAACTTTGTTGAATAGATGAGTGGCGTCCCTACAACTACTACCACCGATTACGTCATCCTCCTAGCACTATTTACGATGCTTATAAACACGGTGGATCTCTGTTCGCGTGCATATTCGAGTCAGTCACCGACAACCGTAACAGTGATAACTAGTGATGATCTTGATAATTTAGTGTATCAAAGAGTCATTGATCAAATAATCACAAAAAAAGTTGTGACATCAAACATACAGCGAAATCGGAAAACATCTGAGAGTACGCACTCTTAGTTGCCTCACAGACGCGTAAGAAGATGCTTAATTTCTTTGAAATTTTTTTCGATCCCATTACGGCCCTTCATTAATGTATTACTTTTTGACCACCCCACACTTTTATTAAGATTGCTCCCCGTTTATTGTACATTAAGAAAACTGCTCCCGACCCAATTACAATGACATCCATTTGTATTTGGCAACTAATAATAATTAACTAGAAATAATTTACGTTCTAGAACAACGGTGGTATCATAACAGCTGAAGACGTGGATTTAAAATCTCGTAGACCTCTGATCGGGATATTGGAGACCTTCAGGAGCATGGAACCACCTCTTAGTTGATGTTGTTCCTAAGTCCACTCTGAGCCGGGATGGTAGCACCTGTTAGGGGTCATAGCTATGGGCATATAGTGACTACCAAACAAAAAAAAAAACACTATGAATGTATAAAAATACATTTTTATAGTGAAAATACCAGCAACACATTATTATATCAAAATTACCAACAATACCTATTTATAGTAAAATCACCAACAATACGTTTTATGTGTAGTTGAAGACATACAAATGCGTTCAAACTATATTTACTTGAAGCAATAAAATTGTGTTCAACATATTTAGATTTCTGCATTAGATAACCCATAGAGGTGTTGATATGCCGATAAATAAAATCAAACAACCAAAATCTTCTTAGAGCAAACTATGGCTACCATTATACCCCTTTCTAAGGAATTCTCCAAAAATTGGGATAATTTAATACTCTCTTTATTTTCCTGCTGTATAGTCAGTTGGGGGAATAAAATTGTTAGGCTGTAAACTTCCCGTTTCATTCTCCTTTCCTATATACTTCTTATATATGTCGACTTATCATTATAACCCCACAAGATATGAACGCAACTCAACAAATCTGGCCACAGATATAACACCGATACAATTATCTAAGTATTTTTAATGCCATCTCCCTTGAATACGTAGGTGATTCTGGCTCCCCATAGATTCAGTCGGTATTATCTGTGAAATGTCAGCATTTCTATGGAAAGATAATAGAGTGATTTCCCATTGCCTTTCTTCACGGTTTTCAAAGTTTTCCTTCTTTGACATTGGTTATCGCACAAGGCCAGGTTGCTCAGTCTATCCTGCTATTTAATCCATAGCCGAGGGAAGACGATACTACTACATGCAATTAGTACGAATGTGAACGCAACTGATTAGACGGGAAGTTGAATTCGGCTCACTAATTCTATTGTCTTGTGCTGATAACAGTTGCAATACTCCTACACCCATTTAATACAACACAGTATTTATAATATTGATGGAGCTACCCATAAAAAAAATCGCTAAAATAAAGAGGATACAGGAAAAAAATGACCAAAAACAAAATTTTATCGTCAAATGTTTGTGCTATTATGAAGAGATCAAAGGATTTTTATGTAAAATTGATAGTTTTATCTTTTTAAGAACCTTGGACATTTCAATCCAAATCTTTTTTGCGTCAAGGCGTAACAGTCAAGTGACATTCTTATTAAATAAAAGTATATTTACTGATCATAAATAGGAAAAGCTGATTACAATTCAACGACCCTTATTATTTTAAAATGAATTTTGAGTTTTCTTTGTGCGCGTGGATAAACGTGTCTATTTTTGTAAATATGGACGTCCGTACACGACATTATCAGAAAATGAGAGCGGTACCTATAATAAATTTAAAATTTATTGGTAATTTTTTCGTAAGTAAGAACATATAAAGCGAAATTGAATTGCTTAATCTCTCCCTCAAAAAGTAGATTTTCCGACTAGTTTCCCTCGTAATTCTGACCGTTACGCTTCTCTGGACTCAAGTCATACTTTCTAACTGTCCTTTGGCAATTCAGATCGTGTTATAGTGTCTGCAGATATTTATTTTCACTCGTCTATTAGGCAGAAACTCCTTATTCACAAGACATCATTTTGTTACCAGTGCATTGATTGGGATTCATTTCGAGATTTTTTCGTAACGTCCGTTGAAGTGAAATATTTAATCTTCCCTTCGCAAATTAGGCAGACATGGACATTCGTTCCCGCAAAAACGGTGTTAAAAGGACGGTTTTTTCTTGACACCTTTAAACTACCTTCACTCTTCAGCAATGTTTGTTTTAAAAAGTGATGATTAGAATTGTAACAAAATTTAAACATATTAGGAAAGTTAATTTATACATTTTTTTGTTCTTAAAAATTTATTACAAAGATATTAAACATTATTTATTTACTAGAACAAACCTGACTTAGCTTTCAGACATTGTGAGTTATTCAAGCTGCTACATTGCTACGAGTGACCAGACTGCTGGGTATGGGTATTTAAAATCGAGACACCATCACCAGGTAGATTGTCAACCAGGACTAAAGGCCGTCTATCTGCCCATTAGACGAGGATTTGTGACTGCCTGCGAGCACAAAAATCGATGACCCCCGAAAAGTTTCGCCTAGCTAATTTCACTCACAAAACTTTGGTCAAGCCATAATACGGTATCTTCCCATGGCAAAGTATCTTCCCATGGTAAGGTATTTTCCCAATGCACGCTGGATTCGTCTCCTCGGGTCGATATTATCAAGAAGTCACTTCCTTGACTTTTCTACCATGGTAAGATTCGATCCCAGGTTTCATGGACAGAGCGTGAACCTTCTGACTGTATGATCTGATAACGGAATAGAATATATATATCGCTATACAAAATATTTCTCTCGCCTTGTATCATATTTTCCATTTATGATGGAAACAAATACTTGAACAAAACAAAGCGTCGCTTAGTCCGCATTCACCTCATTAAGTCAATCAGAAGTCAACTTCCTCGGTTTGCAAGGACAATAAAAATGCATCAGTGGCGTCCCGTTCTAGAAAGAAAGTCGGAAGACAGATGCGGCTGTATAGTTCGAGAAAAATGATAATGACCAAGGATCTGAGATTGAAATCCGTTCGTTTGCCATTGAAGACAATCAGAACGAATAAAATGAATAATATAACAATAATTGCAACTGTTCAAGAATAAAGGGATTCAGCTGATGAATAATCAAGATTTGTTTGACGCGAAACTCTAATTGTTATAAAAACATCAGTAATGTTGATTAGGATGGTTGTAAGGACTAACGATCCGACGAGGGAATGCTGGGAAAAGGACGGATCCGTCAGGGTGTTTGAATAAATATGTTGTTAAATTTATCACGTCTCTTGTCGTCTTTGTGCTGTTTCGACTTACCAGTGGCCAGTCTCAGATAACTTATCTTTTCACGCTAAACCCGGTGGAACAGAAATCTTTTTAAAGAGATGCGTACAAGTGACACACTAGCCGATTCTCTCAAGCATATAAGAGACCTTAAAAGAAATTGGACATCTCTAAATCCGCCGAGCTTTTGGTAAAATTTGTCAATATTTAATAAACAAATCTTAGTTTGGCACAAGTCCGCAAGCACCTGGTGAGGATCCGAAAGACATTTAATAGCGCAGTAACAGAATGAAAAGAAAAAAATGTTTTCATCGAGTTGATGAACCAAAAATGCAACAGCCATTCTTCTCCCATGAAAACGTCGCGATGATTAAGTTAGACGCACATACAGTGTGTGTGTGGGGGGGGGACAGATATTCGTACTCATACAAAATTTATTGTATTTCCAACTAATGAATAAACATACTTTTCATATAATTAATTGTACACAGATGCATAATAACTAAATATGCACAGAAAACAGAAAAATAATTTGATTTAATAGAAATAAATCCCATTTTTCCATGTTAATGGGTGAAAAAATATTTGTACAATACAAAAAAGAATACATAATCTTCATTTAATACTTTGTAGAATAGACATTATTCACTTCTACAGCAACCAACCTTTTGTTGTAGTTCTCAATTAATGATTTTCCAATTTTAGTTGGTATTTTGTTCCATTCTTCGCACCCGGGAAGTTTGTTGGAGCTCATGATTGGATTTGAATTTTCAAATAACGCCAGATTCTCAATTGGGTTTAAATCTGGGGACTAATTTGGTCATTTCAGGATATTTACATTATTTTCAGCAAGCCATTTCTTCGTAGATTTTGTAATGTGCTTAGGATCATTATCCTGCCGGAAGATCCAATCAGGAGGAAGTTCAAGATTTTCAACCGAAATCATTAAATTTACTTCCGAAATATTTTGATATGCTGCGGCATTCATTCTACCATTTATTACTGATATGTTGCCAGTACCTTTTGCAGAAAAACATCCCCAAAACATGATGTTGACACCACCAAATTTAATTGTTGTAACTGTGTTCTTTTCTTTGAAGGCATCGCCATCTTTCCTAATTTGTAGAATTACGTACAAACAACTCAATTTTGGTTTCGTCTGTCCATAATACTCTTTCCGAATATAATTTTTCATTATTCTTATGTTCACGAACGAATTTCAACCTGGCATTCCAGTGTCTTATCAATAGCAGTGGCGTTTTCCGAGGGGAGCGGGACTAGATTGTTCCTGTAAAATTCTTTGCTTAGTGACACAGAAACTTGATGAAAGCAATTCATTCTGCAACTCATGTCGAGTAACCATTGGATTTTGTTTAATTTGAAGAAATTATTTTCCTTGAAGATCTTGAAGAAATCTTCCGTGCTTTGCTTCTTTGGTTTTCAACAGTTTTGAGTTTTTTAAACTTTGCAATACATGAACTAATGGTAGTAAATGGAATATTCAGGTTGTTTGAGATCATAACATTGACCTTCTTACCCGGGCTTAACACTCAGTTCTTTTCACGAATTTCTCAGTTTCTTACCTTTGGCCATAATGATAACTTTCTTGCGCAAATATCAATTACAAAATGTTCGGCTTGTATATTTTAGGTTAAAAATAACTACTGATAACATTATTGGAACATTCTAGAATATTCCATTTGAATAATCTAGTGTATTAAAGCAATTTAAAAGATTTAAAATCTGAAATTTGCATTGTACGAATACTTTTTTACCCATTCAAATGGATAAATGGGATTTATTTCTACTAAATCAATTTTTTTTCTTCTGTTTTCTATGCATATTTACTTATTAAGCATCTGTGTAAAGTAGGTTTATTCATTAATTGGAAATACAATAAATTAAAAATTTGTATGTGTACGAACATTTGTTTCCCTCCACTGTAGATAAACTGTTCTTTTATATTCGTACATAAAAGTGTATATGACGTGTTGTTTCTGAAGGTATGCCCATTGGGTGCCTCCCTGTGAAAAAATGGTTAATAAGCGCTAACGTACAAATATCAAAATAATGAGATACTCCCTGGATACCCAACATTTGTACCCTTGGGTCAAAACACTACCATTTAAAAAAATACTTACCAATACTTAGAAACAGAGAAAATATTGCTGAACTCCTATGTAATATCAGTCCTCATGTATTTCCTGTTTTGAAGAAACTTCAGACAGCAGAGATGTGGTTCTACAGAAGGATGCTGAGCATACTATGAACGGAACATGAGCAACGAGAAGGTTGTAAGAAAAATGGAAACAAAAAGGATGCTTATACTTAAAATCAGAAAGAATTGACACTTCTCGCACGCATAACGAGGAAAGAAATCTTGTAAAGCTTTATTCTCACAGAGAGAAATAGCAAGGGACTGACCTAACGAGCTTGTGTAAATGGATAGCAGAACAGGGACTGAGAGGGGTAGTAAGGAGGCAAATATTCCCTAAAGCTACAAAGGATAGGAAGATGTGGAGAGCCATGTCCAACTTAACGATCCAAAAAGAGACTGGGAAGGATAGAAAGGGAGAAACATTACTTAGAGCTGCAAAGGATAGGACGTTGTGGGGAGACATGATCGCCTACAGACTTAAATAGAAAAATATAACCCATACTTATATACGCATTTGCACGAACAACACACACACCGTAATTATTCGTGTATAAATTGATCTCGTATATAATACAGGTTCTTTTTTCATTTGTAACAGCTAAATTTAACATTTACTCAATTTTTTTATCCGTTTTGCATCTACTAAAAAATGCTGCATCCGAGATAAGGAAGACATCTAATCGACTAAAAACGTAAATAGAAGTCGACCTTTGACATGGACAATAATGACGTAGACATAAACGTGTTTAATATTTATGTGAATATATATTTTTCAAACAAATCCTGTATTTGCGTTGCCATTTAAATTCTTTGTTACACGTTACTTAGTTTCGGCCATTATTTTATCCCGGGGAAGGAGTGAAAATCGTTGCTATTTTATTCTTCACTCCATTCTAGGGGAGATAACTCGTATCATTTAATTCTTCTTAATTGGTCTGTTCTTGTGATACCGCTTTTGCTATTTGCTGCTCAAGAACACTGTACGGAGTAACTGGGCCAGTTATAAAAAGTGCAAATTATATTAATAATGATGATTACTCATTTGAGAAATTCAAGCAAAAAATTTAGATTTGAGCGCAAAAGCAGAGTCATTGAATTCCAAGTCAGAAAAGATGAATTCATTGGCGTGAGTTATTAATGCATAGAACGGTTGTTCATCGACAACTACTTCATATACATACATACATATATATATATATATATATATATATATATACATACATACATACATACACGTATGTATATATGTATATATATATATATATATATATACATACACGTATGTACATATATACATATATATATATATATATATACATATAT
>CAXIWW010000285.1:2500-7500 GCA_964036315.1 Acanthosepion esculentum
ATTTAAATTGTAGATGCATTGTTGACATAGGAATTGACACTTTGAGGTGACTGGCATCAGTTTCTCACCTTAAGTGATCATCAAACCCAGATGATTGCTTAAGGTGTGCAACTGCTTGATATGCCTGCATTATTATCTATATATGAAATGTTTTGTCAAATTTTAAAAATTGAATCAAGCCCAAAACTTTTCAGGATCCACTATATACAAGCTTGACAAAGATTCACAACAGTAAAACATGCAGTTAGAATTCAATTTACTATACAAGAAATGGTCAAAGCAACTAGTTCACTAAACATCAGTGAATGGCATATATTCTTAATATTTACTATGTTTAACTTTATCTGACACAAGAACTTAATACTGGGACATCTGATGTGAACCAAACTTACTACACTATTTAATAAGACTCGTTTTCTCACAATGAGGTGATCTATATGAAAAGAATAATTTTATTGTTAAATGATGCATCATTTCAAACATTTCAAAATGCCTGATAAACTTATTTTTTCTTTTTTTTTCTTTTACTCAAATTCACCCCAAGCAAGGCAGTAAAGCCACTAAGACACAAGGGGTTACTAGGTGTGAAATAATTAGAAAACAGAAAACTTATTAAGGAGCAAGAACAAAAGAAGAGTGATTAAGAAGACAGTAGATAATAATTGACAGTGCATTTAAATTTTTGAAGATCAAAGATGGCTGGAAAGCAGGGAGTCAGAAGAGAAGTGAAAAGTAATGAAAAAAGAAAATATTAGCATAGAACTTAGTTACATCTAGCCATTTAAACTGTATAATGATGAGACCTTGCCACCAATCAAGTACTGCACATACACTCATAATGGCTAGGTACCAAAGAGGAAAGCAATATTTATTTTGTAAAAAATATAAAAATGTGGCCCAAGGCCAAAGGTGGGGTCTTCTGTCATATAATTAAACCTAGCTAGCCACAATTATTGACCCAAACATACCACAGTATTCCTTACACCAAAACAACACATTCTTACTACATCTACCATAATACCTCAAAGTCTCTATCAAGTCCTAACTAGTTTGCATATGTGCAACCTTTTGTCTGTAGGGGAAGGGAAAAAAACAACAATTTAAAAACCTAACCCCGATGTGTATTTGCAATGTATTTTAATATATAAAAAGAAAGTTCATCAGAACAATTGCCATAGTGAAGCAACTTCATGGCAGTGAGAATGTGACTGAAGCTGAGACACCAATAAATTCTCATATGTAAACAAAAACGGCAATAAATTATTCAATATCACCAAACTATTTTTACTGAGTATATTTTAGGAGTTGACTATTGATTGATCTACTTAACATAAATCCTTAGAGAACGGATATATAAATACTATTATTTCAAATCTTTCACAAGGGTAGATTAAAAATAAACTGCTATGAAAATTCTTTCAACAATATAACCTTATGTATAAGCTAATGCAGAAACAAAAATGTGAGCTATAGAATTCATGTTATAAACAAGGCAAATATTTTATTTTATTGTTTCATATTTCAGAGCAATGGCTACACACAAAGATTTTAACCAAATTTTCATTGGAAAAATTCTTTTAAAAAATATAACAATTGCACTAGAATTTAATTTTGATTTTCTACAAGCAATTATGAAATGATCTTGAAAAATTATTTGTAAAGATTACAACTGTATCTTTGGATTTTTGATTTCCTTTCACACTTATGCATTCTATTCCACTGCCATCTTGTCTGTCTTACTTCTTACTTTCAATTCACACAGTTTGGTTTTCTTATAAAATATACTTACAACACAATAATTGTTTTCATCTATCTCCCCCATTTTCGATAACTTTAAACTAATTCATAACTATTCAAAATTATAGACAAAGTCTTTATAACTTGATTTTTCCGAGATAAAAATTAAAATTTTCGAGTATAAGAATATACACAGACAGATAAAAAGAAATGGATATTTTAAAAGTATATATAAATATGTACAAAAATATAAAACAGAGTGGAGGAAAAGCAAGGATAAGAAAAAATTAATTACTATAATTAATTGGAATAAACAAAAAAGAGATAACAATAAAGGGCTAATAACCCCTCATTTTTGCTGTATTTTTCATTAGATCTCTTTACATTTTTTCATATCATTGGTCTTCCTCCATTTTGTTTTATACTTTCTATCTACTTATACTTTCCAATTGTCAGTTTTTTAAAATTTAGTAAAATTTTGTACTCCCCATAGATGCACATTTACAACAAAAGTTTACTGATCTTTTCTGCATGATTTACGAAAGAAATGTATATTCATTAGATTAAACTATTTAAAGTTTCTTTTTAAACCCTTACCGGTCTGAAACAATTGGTTTAATTTCCAAAAACAAATCACTATATTTTCAAGTTAGCATTTCAAGCTACATAGGAACAAATTTATATCCTCATAAAATCTTCTTTTATGTGTTGTGTCCCTTCAGAACATAAGAAATCATGGCTCACCTCATCCACTTGTCCTTTGTAACTCTTAATAAGTTTTATCTTTTTGCTATTTCTCCCAAACCTTGTTCCACCACCCACTTTCTCAAGCCCATCAAGTATGTTATGTGCTGCTTTCCTCTGTCCCTCAATCTTTCCAGTGAGTATCAGATTTTCCAAGTTCTCCTTCCTCATTACATACCTCAGAAATTTCAGCTGCCTCTTCCTGATGTTAAGTATGTTTACCTTTTGTTTTCATTTTCTCCAAACCTCATAATTTCTCACATGTTTGATCCATGATATCCTCAATATCTTTCTATAGAACCACATTTCTGTTGTCTCAAGTCTGTTCCTCAACTTTGAAGAGGTCATCCAGCATTCACTGCCATACAGGAGGACAGATATCATGTAACAGTTCGATAATCTTTTCTAACAAAATATTTCTGTCTCTTAATACTCTGCTTAGTTTTTGGAATGAATCTTTGGCTATAAAATGACTACATTCCATGTTGCTTCCTTTGTTTATTAAGTATTTACTATGTAAGGCACTGTATTTTTATTAAAATTTGAGTTGAGATTTTTTTCCTGAAATGCTACACAGATTACTGTGTTGCCACACTTTTTGTTAAATAAGAAAAACTCAGTTTCTATTACAATTTATTCAACAAAAGAATAACTCACTTTGAATAAAGGGATAAATTCATGCAACCAGAGATTTGAAACCAGCTCTAATTCAATTTCCAACAATAAGGAATGGAAGCATAGGTCTACTAGATAGATTCAACAATTTTCTTTGAGCTACTGCACAAAACTCTCTGGATAAAAATGAACATCCACAATTCCTCATTGTACAATTTATGATGATGCAGCATGTAGCATGCAGAACTTGTATGTGAAGTCTAAAAATGAGGTGAGTGCAATGTATTAGCTACTCATCAGCAACAGTTAGGAATGACCTTGGATGAATATCTACAGGCATTAAAACATTTGAGTGGGAACTGTAATTACAGGGTTATCAGTGCTGAAAAATCTAAAGAAAAAGCTATTGGAATATTTTTATAAGTAGTCTGATATGTAATACCCTGACAGAAGTTGCTATTGATTTAGCAAGAGCTCTGAAAAAGCTCAAAAGCATTTAGAATCATACATTATATTATAGACAACCTTGAGTGCAGCAGCAACACCTATTAGAGATAATACATACATTAGCTTTAGATATCTCTAAAGCATTTGAGAGGGTCTGGCATGCTGGCCTTCTTTGTAAGCTTCAGGGATATGGCATTACAGGACGATTATTTGACTTAATTAGATCATTGCTGTCAAACTGTGAAATGAAAGTCATCCTAAACAGGTTCTCCTCCAGTTCCTTTCACATGGATGCTGGTATTCCCCAAGTCCCTATCTTGGGTCCTACACTGTTTATGATCTTCATCAACGATCTACCTGATGTCATCAACTCTCAAGTTGGCATCTACACTGACGACCACTATTCACTCCTGCCTTAATAGTAGATCCGGCATTGTTGACAAAACTAACCTGGCTGTAGGCCTCAAGAAGGACCTCCAATCTGTGTTTGACTGGGGCAGGAAATGGCTTGTAAATATTAATGCCTCTAAAACGAAACTGCTCTCAGTTACCCACCAAAGAGAATCCTCTCATCTGGAAGGCTGGTGCCCAACTCTATGAGAGTATGTCTCTGTGCCTGCTTTGTCTCATGCTGACCATTGACCTGAAGTGGAACAACTTCATTGAATCTATAGCTTCATCTACTGCAAGAAAAGTTGGTTCTCTGTGTTGCACCAGAAGGTTCTTCTCACTGGAGACCATTCTTCAAATCTACAAATCAACCATTCTTGCAGGGAATACTGCTGCCATATATGGTCTGGTGCCCCTGCTGTTGCATGAATTCATTGCATGAATTTAGGCATGCTGCTAGTTTGGCATCTCAGTCCCACCTTTTCACTGTCAAAACGACTAAATGTAGCCATCTCTTCTACTCCAACAACTTCTTATTTTGCACCTCCTGTAGCTATAATCTTCAAATATTCAAATGTAATGTCAATCAATATCTTCTGATGCCTTGATCTTGATGCCTGTCCTTCTCTTTATCCTTTTCTCAAACACTCCTCTTTACTCTTACTCTCTGTAATCTCTTGCATGCTAATATCACTCCTGCCTTGCTTGGGGAAATTTGCTTAAAAAAAAAAACACATGCATACATACATACATACATACAGTTATAAATCATCAACACTGACTGCTCTTTCTGTCTCTAAGTGATAGGAATGTTTCTTCCACAAGCATAAAATGACACCCCCACTAGAACTGTCCAGTCTGGGGAGTTATACGTAAAAGAAAAGGGGGACATTTTACAAAGTTGTATCATTCAGCAAGTACTGGAACATCTGCTGCACTTCATTACAACTCTTGCTGTGATCGTGCCTATTTTGGAAATTTCACTTCCTGGCTAGTACTGAAAGCTTTATGTGCCAATCCCTCATTTGGAAGCTACAGTTGCCTACATATCAAGATTCTCATACTGT
>CAXIWW010000285.1:15000-32500 GCA_964036315.1 Acanthosepion esculentum
ATATATACACACATATACAAACATATATATATATACACACATATACAAACATATATATACACACATATACAAACATATATATATATACACACACATACAAACATATATACACACATATACAAACATATATATATACACACATATACAAACATATATATATATATACACACATATACAAACATATATATATATATACACACATATACAAACATATATATATATACACACATATACAAACATATATATATATATACACATATACAAACATATATATATATACACACATATACAAACATATATATATATACACACATATACAAACATATATATATATACACACATATACAAACATATATATATATACACACATATACAAACATATATATATATACACACATATACAAACATATATATATATACACACATATACAAACATATATATATACACACATATACAAACATATATATATACACACATATACAAACATATATATATATACACAGACACGCACATATACAAACACATATATATATAGAGACACACACATATACAAACACATATATATATAGACACACACATATACAAACACATATATATATAGACACACACATATACAAACACATATATATATAGACACACACATATACAAACACATATATATATATAGACACACACATATACAAACACATATATATATATAGACACACACATATACAAACACATATATATATATAGACACACACATATACAAACACATATATATATATAGACACACACATATACAAACACATATATATATATATAGACACACACATATACAAACACATATATATATAGACACACACATATACAAACACACATATATAGACACACACATATACAAACACATATATATATATAGACACACACATATACAAACACATATATATATAGACACACACATATACAAACACACACACATATATATATATATATATGTGTGTGTAAAAGAAAAAGCCTACCCTCAACAATATTAACTACGAATGAAGCCACAACGTTCTAACCATATTTGGTAATTAAAACACCACTACTACACTATCAAACACTACTACATCCTGAGGAGACAACCAATGTCTTGGGAGTTTTGTACAGAACCCACTTTTCATTGCTGGTAAGCACTCAATTGAATAAGGATGCGGTACGGTGGCGAGAAAGCGGCGATATGCAGGCTGCCACTCGTTGTCCCTTGTGGACCTCCAACAGTGTTTGCAGAACCCACTTGCTCAGTTTGTACGTCTTACCTAGGCGGTGCAGGTGAAGTCTAACTGTTTCATCAGAAACGTTGAACTGTCTTGCAAGTTCACCACACGTTAGACTACAGTCCTCTTCAATGGCCGCCTTCAGGACTCCATCATTCAAGACCTATGGTCATCCACTGCGAGGCTCATCATGGAGAGACAAATCTCCTGACTTGAATTTTCAAAACCAACACCTTGCAGTACATTCATCCACAGCACTATCCCCAAATGCTTGACATATGCGGCGACTTGATGCAGCTGCTGATAAGCCCACTTTGAAGTCATAAAGCAAACAGGCCCCAAACGAGATCTCTAGACACTTCCATCCTTCTCACAGCTGTGCAGCTTATAACTGATGGCCGGGCATGGTGTGTGTGTTTTTTATAACATCTGATGTTCCTATTTCCGGATGTCCGAACTTAAAAACAATTGCTACACGCATTTCGTATATATTTCAACTTCATTCAATGACTAATCAAAAAACGGATAGAACTTTTTTGGTTACCTTGTATATACACAGATATACACATTCATATATATATGTACACATATATACACACACTCATACATGCCTATATATATATATATATATATATATATATATATATCTCACACGCATACATACAATTTGTCATGTTCTTGTGTCAAAGTCAGCTAACTTTTTGTTACTCAAAGGTTACATAGCAATAAACATGACTGTAATCTATATCTTGTTCAAATAAAACTTAAAAAATAAACTTGTACAACATGATATTATAATAATAAACTAGCTGATATTCAACCATTTCACAATTATATCTTCAAATTCCAGCTCAAATACACCAAATGTATATCTGGTACATTAATTGAGAATATTCAGAAAAATATTTATTGCATTTGAAACTAAATATAACAGACAACCAGATATTTTCTATTTCTGCAAAGACACTATCATGTTCTGTGTTTTATCCATTTTTTTTTAAAATTACTTTCATCATTTCATTTCTTTCTTATGGGAAATTATGTATTGGCATTCCTATTTTTCTATACCAACATTTCAAGTGTATTCATCCATCATCAGAGCTTTGATCTGGAAGATTATTTGGATATTTTTTCATCTCTGTGTTCTTTTTTTTTTCAATTGTGGGAGGAGGAGGTGTATTGAGCATTTTTCCAAGTGTGTTTGTGTCTGTGTATATATATATATATATATATATATATATATATATATATATATCTCAAACTATCAGCTAGTAGGTAATATTTTACTAAGTACAGGAAGTTATTTCATTTAGATATTGAAAAGTTTTGCTTTTAAAAGTTTGTTTCTGTTTCAAATTTGCACTATGGGTAGTTTATAAGAAAGACATAATAGTTTGAAACAATGTTGCAGGCTAAGAATCAATAAAAACTAAACAAAGACAAGTCAATAATTTATCTGAACCAAAAAAAACAACTGCAGAAAGCTACTGTTTCAAGTTTTACTATGCTTCAGTGAGACTTAGTAAGCAGTCATAACTTTGCTTCACTGCCATCTTGTATTGTGTTATAATCTGTCTTCACCAAAAAGTTACTTGTCATCTCCAACCAGCCATGAAAGAAATCATGTCCAGAAGTCTTTTTTTCATTTACACTAAATGTATCAAACCAGAGAGATATATCCCAGAGAAAGAAAAAAGTTCTTTTACTTCCACATCTATTTTTAGACAACTTAAAATACAAACTGAACACAACAGAAAAATTTTATTTACAGTTTGACATGCTCTCATAAATAGGCCATCTCCTTTAAAAAACATAAGAAAAAGAAGTTTGCTTTCTTGATTGAATCTATTATAGTTCCACTTGATTTTTCTCTGTAGGGCCTTCAAGTCTCTTGAATGTTTTGAAATGAATTCTAACATCTTCACTATAAATTTTTGTCTACTAGAGAATAAATTACTCAAGACACACTAAGTTGATTCAATAAAACTTTTTCTTAGACAAATCTTTCTAGACATACAAGCACAATCTATATATATAAAAAAACAAATGATCTGTGTGTCTGTGTGATACCTTTTCACTTCAGATCCATCCAACCGATTTTAACCAAACTTGGCACATACATTGTACGATGTAAGAGATAGGTTCTTAGCATGAAAAAAAATCAATATTTTAAAAAAATCAATAATCAATAAAGCCAATCAAAAATCGATAAATTCAAGTTTTTTCCTCTGATTTCATTCAAACTCAGTATGTAGGTTACTTATATCATGATGAGCTTAACAATACTTCATTTTTATTTATACACCACTGCGTTTAGCAAAAAAACATAAAAAATGAAAAATCAATTTCAACACAAATTTAAAACTAAAAACTCCCTCAATTTTCATGCAATCTAATACAAACTTCACTCAATTATAGCCAACAATAAGCTGATTCTTTAACAGTCATTTAACTTGATAATTGAATCCACCCATATAGTGAAAACCCACATAATGAAAAATGACAATTTTTACTGGATTCTTTCTTATTTTTCATTGATCTTTCAACCAGTTTTCATCAAACTTAACAATTGCTTTATAAATGTATCCTTTTTTACATCCCTGATAGCACACTGACAAATTGAGTTTCAAAAACTTCAAAATAATTGTGGTCTGAAATGGGTCTTTATGTTGCCTGTTTTACCCCTTCATGTCCTCAGCTAACTTAAATTGAATAAATACAAACTACTCCTATTATATCAGTAACTGCATTAATTCAAAATATTTTTAATGAAAGTACTTTAGAGTAATTGAAGAAGATAAACTCTGTTACATCTAAACATGATGCTGTTTTTGCTCCTTTCTAATTGAACACTTTTTTTGATCGATCAGCTGGGTATGGCTGCTAGTGAATTAATATTTACAATTCTGTTATGAAATTCCAATCATCTTTACTGCATGCAAGCTGCCTTCCGCTAAAGAATTATTTTTGTGCTTCTTAGTTTCCTATTCTGATTGTCAATATTTTTATAAGTTTGTATTGCTTGATTAATTCTTAATAAGGTTGCTTCATACCATCATTCTTTTACAACAGATGGCAATATACTGATTATTCAAGAAATAGATAATCCTCTAAATTTCAACAATAATTTCAAGTTGGATAAATTGAAAGCATTACATGCAATAAAATTTTACTTGAAGCATTGTTATAATGAAATTTATGAATTATAACAATTATATAATTATTATAATTATGAGTTTAACATTTTGTCTCCTCTTTCATACAAGGAAAAATGATTTGAATGTGAATAAAATTATAATTCAGGAAAAAAAAAATTAAAAAAAGATCAAACAGAAAAAAAAGAATATATTACACAAAGGAGTAGTCTTTAATATTTGTGTATTGGGATAGTTGCATCCCAAAATATTTAAAAGTTCTTATTGATAATTTACATTTAGATTCTTAGGAAATAGAGAAATAGAATTGATTAATGTCTACTGGCATATTTTCAAAATGTCCTCTGAGGATCCCAGTAGACCTTGCACTCTTATACAACAATGTAGGAACTGAGGAATGACGAATTAGCCTCTAAAGTATTTAACCAACAAAAATATTAACCTTGAAGCAGTAACCATTTACCACAATCTGAATGATCTCCAAATGTTAAATCTATATTTGCAAATATGATTAAATCTATATTTATGATAATATTAATTAGATGCTTCAAGGTAGTCTCTAGAATTGTATTTTATACATTATTAAGAGGTTATATTTATTTATTGCCTTGAATGTGCATGTAATGTAATGATCAGCAGCTCAGAACAAGAAATCACTCAGCTGAGTTCAAATTCTGATTAAGTTCATTACATTCACACAAATATGCTTGAGGAAAAAATGAGCCAATTTCTTCTCCCCTCCACCTATTATGAGTTAAATAGCAGGGTAGACTGAGCTCTCTAGACATGGTAGGACAACTCTGAATTTAAAACCATATGTAGCCCTGATGAAGCATATACTATACAACTAAAGAAAAGATTTGAATTAACAATTAACTTCAGGGTAGGGTTGTGAACTAAGATCTTGACTACCATAGGTAAGTAGGTATTGTCTTAAGCTGATATGAAATAAGTTAAAAACTTACATTTATATGAATAAGATCAAACTGAATAGCAAGGATATTTTTAAAGGTATATTTTATCAAACATATTTCTTTCACTCTTTTCTACTCCTGTTCACATTCATGGAAACTTCTCTAATAAAGTGCAAGTGTAGTGAAAATGAAACCAATAAATTATAATCCGAAAGTATGTTTAAGCCTACCTCAGTTGAGAGATGTGCATCATAGTGTAATGGATATCAGCTCAGAATGAGAAGTCAGAGAACCAAATTTGAATTCTAGGTGGGTTTGTTAAATTCACTTATGTGCAAATACCCTTGGAAAAGGTATGAATCCATCTCTTTTTTTAGCTATGAGTTGACTAACATGACAAACTGGGTCCTATAGCCTTGGTTAGCAACCAGTCTACCACAGAAAAAAATAACCTACTGCAGGAAAATCTTCTGCCTAGTCAGTCATGAATCAAAAGCAACATGATAGCACAAGTGTGTATCATATATGGCACTTAACTTCAACTTCAGCCTGTCAGTTATGCCTAAGAATAAATGCTACATTTTATCATTCATTCTATTTTGTCTTGGCTTGAATCTGTCTTCAAAAACAGGTTCCGAATCATTGTATCATTTTGGTTCAAGGGCCATTCATTCCATGACCAAGCTCTGTAGATTGTAATCAAAATGATGAGAAAAGGTTTTAAACATTGGGTTTAAGCTTCGACAATGAAAGAGGAATTTCTTCTAAGATACTTCCACTGTTGTTAAATAGTCTCCAATTCTGACCATAATTTGCAACTGCTTCATTTCAGAGATCAACCCAGAACCATTTTATTCCAATTTTTAACACATGAAGAATTTGGTATTCTGAAACTGTGAGAACTACAGGCACTGAGCACATTTTCCTACTTTATTGTCTGAAACTGTTTTGCTAGTACTTGAGTATCCCTTTAATATTTTCAAAACAAAATTTTCTGTGTATGCTCTGAGAGAAAAAAACATTCAGATACAAAGATAAAAGAGAAAGGAAAAATGTTTAACTCCATAAATGTCAATCTTGTTAGAAATGTTCACTTTTTTTTAATTACAACATAACTTTATTTTATTCGATACAAATATTTGAAAATGTTGTCAAACTAGATTATCTTTTCCACAGTGAAAACATCATCAGAAACACATTTCAGAAGCTGATTAAGACCAATGGTAAACATAGCAAGAATATAATCTTCTATAAGAAAGCAATAAGATAAGTTCAGTGACATCTGGCTTGGTTGACTAGCAACAAAGGGAAAATATTCAGTGGTGAAAATACAAATGTGTTGTATTATTTTCTACATTACAGTCAAATGAATGACTTCAAGTATTTTTTACAATAATAGCATTAAATAAATTCTACAAGAATAACAATAAAAATGAAGTACAAGTATCTTCATTATTAAACAGATATAATAAACTATAAAAAGGTAGAATGTATAGTTGACAATTCTGGAGTGCTATTATTGTTCATGTTCTGAAGGCACATGGCATATAAATGAATAAGTATTATAAGGAATTTGTATTGTAGACTGATGTATTCATAAACAGTTTGTAAATATAACTATCAGTTATTGAATGATAGATTTTAACATGTATATTATCATATTCTTAAGAAGATATGTTATTTTTCTTGTTTATTTGAAGGTTGCTTACAATTGTCAAATTGGTCTCCAAAGTAGGCTCTGTTGTGTTTATTTTGGATAGTTCAAATTTTACCTCACATATTAATATTACAGGTCCTTCTATGTTGTTAGATATTCAAGGTTACTTTCTTCTGTTGTCATAGAAGAGCTCTCCAATATATTCTTTCTATCTTTATAATATCCTTTCTTTTTCTATTTTGAGCATTCCCTTTTTAGATTTTATGCAGAGGTCTTCTCTCTATAGGAATAATTGCAGCTTTACTTTACTGAACTCATTAGATTAATTAATGTTACCAGTATGTAACAAATATTCATCTTGAACAACTGTGTACCCTCAAGCAATCACCGGCACAAAAATGATCAAGGTGAATACAGTTTAACTTCACAGCTACGATCCAACAGCTTTATTTTGGAGCAATCATTGTCTATCTCAAAATATGACTAAAGTCACAACTTTTAACTACTTTATATTTGTTGGAATATATGATGTAAGCTGGCATATTGATTAAAATGAAAAAAGGAAGTTGTTATAAAATAGTTAAGCATCAATATTTATAGTTGTCTGAGAAAAGTATAAAAGAAAAAATGGAAACACACAAAGTCAACAAATTATAAAATTGCAGAACAGAGAATCATAAAAACCAACTACCCTGATATATGCATCTGTTTGCCCATAAATTAAACCAAGGTGAGACAAGAACAAAGATATAAAATTAAATTTAAATAGGAAATGTCTTGAGATGATTTTGATTTGTTATTTGTTTTCAACTGATAGAAAATAACATGACTGTAGCAGATGATCATTTCTTCTTTTTTTTAATTTATCATTGATTTTTGATTAAATGACACTAATACATGGGTAAATATTATTTCCCATCTCAATTTTCTTTACTTGAACTTGTAGAAGCAAGTGTTTCTTGACTAAATGTATCTTTTGAGTGCTTGAATCTGGCACAAAGAGGTAAGCAATACAATCTGCCCCCTCTTCCTTCTCCCTTTTTGTCACTTTCAAGAGAACTGAGAATTATAAAGCCATCTCAGCCAATGGTTTCTAACCAAGCTTCTTAAGCAAACAAAAGTTGTGTATTTAACCCCTTTTTCCTTGATAAGAATGAGAATATTGTAACATTCATTTCATATTTCATCTCCCATTAATGTCACATGAAACAGATATAAGCACTTTAATATATCACAAATTTCAAAATAATGAAATTCACTTTGGAAAAGCTGCCCAAAACTAACTAGTCAGGTTTTCAATCAAAAAACAAAACTTTAACATAAAACTTGTGTACACAAGAAAACAGGAGACTTCACTAAATGCAATGAAGAAACTCATCTTAGTGTTAAATTAAGCCCTTCATCACATAAAATCTACAATTAGAATAAATGTTCCAATGCAAATATTTTCCCTAAACTATATTCTTATAGTTTATAAGTTATGATTCTACAGTTGTGTGTTAATTTATCAGTTTGCCAAATAATTCTCTTTCGACTCATAATTTCTTGTATTTATTACTCTACCAAAAAAAAAAAAAAACTTGACCTCAGGAGGTCAACATTTAATACAGACTTTGTTGGAGACACTGCTGCCATTTTCAATGCAACAGTTGAATGAATTTATTATGTACTATTATTTTTATTCTTTTATTAAATAATTAATGCTAGCCATACCTGTGAAAATCTCATGGTATTCCTACAGGGTGAGATGGAAAAAAATTGTCATCTAAATTATGCAAAAATGAAAATAGAAAATAACACTGATATCTCATTTTAACAGATATATTTACCAAAACTACAGAAAAATATCTTGAAATACTAGAGAACAAATTTATTAAAAGAAAAAAAAAATCCCCATTGGCTTCGACCACAGCCTCCAGACAACTTTGAAATCTCCTGCATCCCTTCTGGATGGTCTCCTTGTTTAAGTTGGTAAATGCTGCCATAATCCTTGCCTTCAGTTCATCTTTGTTACAAGAAGTTTTGTTGATCTCTCACTCAACTGCAGCTCACACACAATAATCAAGGGGGTTGCAGTCAGGGGAATTAGTCGGCCAGATGTAAGAGGTTATGTGGTCACAGAAATTGTCCGGCAGCCCAAGACTGGGTTCTCCTGTTTGTGTGGCATGATGCAGAGTCTTGTTACCAGATATAGGGTCTTCCAGTAGCCAAACTCTTGACTCAAGTCAGCACCACCTCCTCAAGGCACTTGATGTAGGTCTCCATGTTGAGTGTCACTAACAAATTTGGGAGTTCTTTTCAGAATGATCAGAGTGAGTTTCCAAACTGCCGCACATTTATAATCACCATTAGACTCATCCAATTCTTTCTGAATCCTCTGCAATGTCATCAGATTGACACTTAAACACTTCAAAATGTTTGTATTGGAGTTTCCAGCCTGAATGCCAAGCAATACAGCATATCACTATCAAATTTTTCGCAGTGTGAATTGAGTCATGGTGCTCTTTTTCTCACAGATGGTGCCCAACTGACCCTACAATACTATGCATTCAACAAAATCAAAAACAAACATGCACAAAATTAAAAATATAAAATGGCATGAATATACCCATCACACTGTGTACTTGAATTTCTTAATGAATCATAATTCATAACTTAAAAATTAAGTTTGATCCGTGTGCATTCTAAGTTTAAAATACCCATAGAAGTTACCCTTTTGCCCTGCTAAATATTTGAGCTCAACAACTATAACAAAATATTGTATTAACAATCATAAGGTCATTATTTAAAGAAGTAAGAAAGTACAAATGAATAGATTAAAAATTTTCATTTTTCATTTCACTAAAGCAAACAAACATATGAGAATGTTATCCTCTCACTGAAACCAAACAATATCTCTCTTATTTTTTGCTTCCATCTTTCCTTGCAATCAAGATGGAATTGTCCATTATTTACCTGAAGTAATAACGTGGCATAATTCATGGTTTAACTTACTAACTTATGAGCACAGTACCCATAAAAAATTTGGGGATTACTTACACCTGGATAGAAACTTCCCTCAAGAATCAAAGTAGTTCCTGTACACCCTTAGGATTACAATGTTACCTCCTAGCATTTTTGTCTAACTGTGCTCTGGGAAAAGTGTAATACACAAAAATAAATAAACACTTGACAAAAAGATTAAATTGCAACACCCAGAAGGACAATGCTGGTTTTGACCAGGGTACAATATTTGCATGCTAGGAGGTAACAGATATTCTAATCAAATTTTTTCAGCCATCTTGTTATATAGTAACCCTCACACCAGTGCATAATCTCTACTTGAGATTCAGAGTGATGAAAGAGTTCAATTCAAGTAGGTTTCAAGTCATATAGGCACAAAATACTCCTTTTGTTCAATTTCTGCCATTTGAGGGTGTTTGTAGTCCTTCAAAAACTGGATGGTTATTTCTGTGAATTGTTGGTTTTTGTGAAACATTGGTGATGTTTCAATATTTGTAACAGTGGTCAAATGAACATTCTTACAACTGTACAGTGGCCTAAGTTTTTAGCCAGGAGAAATAAACTAAATCCAATTTCAAAATTTAATTATGTAAACCCAACTCAACATAAATAAACAGTATTTGGAACTAGTATGGAGTAGGTCCTCCATTTGCTAGTTTTAGTGCTTGTATTCAATTTTTCACAGATTTGATCAAGTTATCAACAATTGTCTTATCCATATTTTGCCACTCCTTTAGCAATGTTTCTTTATCACTGATATGATTTTGGTTGCATGCTCTCAAAATTTTCAGTCAAGGTGCTCCCAAATATCCTCTGTTGGATTCATGTCAGGACATTGGGCTACCCATGGCAGTGACTTGATTCCTTGCAATTCCTTCCAGGCCTTTGCTACTTTGCTTGTATGACATGGCACGCCATCTTGAAAAAGGTAGACATTCTTGTCAATCTGATTGGTTTCAAATAGTGGGAGTAATCCTTTCTCTAATATTTGACAGTATTTTGTACCATTCAACTGCTTGTCAACAAAAATCAGCTCAGATTTCTCTCCAAACCAGACATCGCCCCACACCATTACTCCAATCCCTCCATGTTTCCTGGTCACCTGTAGACATTCAGTGTTCCAAGTCTCATTCTGATTTCTCCAAACATAAGCCTGTCTTGAATTTAAATAATGGCAGAATTTACTTTCATCTGACCAAATTACAGACTGCCAAAATTCATAAACTTTGCTCTTGAAATCTCTTGCCCTGTCCATATGCCTGTTTCTGTTAACCTCTGAAATCAAGGGCTTCTTTCTTGCAAATCTTCTTTGATAACCTCGCTCTTTCAGAGTCTTCCTCACTACATATGGTGACATTTCCATGCTGGCTGTTGACATCTTTGATGCTCTGACAATGGTTTCTGATGACTCCCTCTTCAGCACACTTTTCATTTGCTCAGACACATTCAACACTTTCATGAAAAAATATAAGTCAACTATCGTTTATAGATGAGAGTAGCTTGATACTAATTGATACTAATAATAATTGATACTAATAAAACAGTATTGTCTAAAAAAAAAAAAAGAAGATACATTATTACACAAGGCAAAAATTACTGTAATCAAGGGTGGCTAAAAACTCATCATAGGCCACTGTAGATTAGGTTCTGGATGGATGACATCTACAGCAAGGATCAGTGTAAATGTGGCTTCAGAAATGTCAACAGAACTATGTGCATGCATGCTTCTATTCAGAGTGTATACATATACCTCAACACCATTGTGCATATCTCAAGTGGTATTACAAGAGGATTGAATGAGGCACTGTATTGCCCCCCCCCCCTATGAGAGCAGGTTCTGCCTTCATTCAAGTGATGACTATTTGCCTGTGTGACATAAAACCTAGAGAGGTGATACAACACACAGGCCCAAACCCCCAGCAATATAGTATTAACTGCTCTAACTTAGAACTCTCACTCACCTCTGATGTTTGTGGAGGCTACATTAAAAACTTTCATGTACAGCCAGAACACTGTTCAACTTGTTTGCTTGTCATTTTGCAACAGGGAGGTGATTTCCTGTTTCAACAGAATTATACCAATCATATAATCATACCAATATCACCTTATTACTCAACATGGGCCCCATATTATTCAACAACTTCCCTGGCCAGCATGATTGATAAAGCTTTCCCTGACCGAACATGTATGGAACATAATGGGACAAAATCTGACTTGTTCAGTGAGCCCAACTACAATTTTTGTTGTATTAGATCAACAGAAGCATGGGGAATCATAATAATATACCACAGGGTGCTATTCACAATCTGAGTCATCATATGCATGTGTGAGTTGAGGCCTCTATTAATGCCCAAAGATGATACACAGTATTAATACTGGGCCTGAGTACTATTGATCCAGCTCTTATTCTAGATACTCTGCACACACCTTTTACTAGCATACAGCAATATTACTTATATTGCTCATCTTGCAAACTGAAACATATCCTGGGTGTTGCAATTTCATTTTCCATCAGTGTTTATGAATATACATTTTATTTATCAATTATAATTTTATTATTAGTTTTATATTGTCTATACTATAGTTATTCCCTACAATCATTATCCCCTTTGAAAACCACATCCCTTTATTTTATTTGGTTAATATTATATAATGTTAGTAATATAAATCTCGCCCTGATGTTAGTGTATACAAGACATTATCTCCTGCTTTAAAAAGACTTAAGAGTTCAACGTCTTATTTTTAAGTAACTTGCTAGAGGGTACTACTTCCCCATTTGAGCTAACTGTTACCCCATCTAGCGTTGTGATCCTGGACTTCATTCAAAACTAAGAAATCAGCTTGATCAGACACCCAGTCTTTTCTACCTACTATTCTATATTCACAATTACTTTTCAAGAACTTACAGCAAAGTTATATTTAAAATCTGGGAATTTGATTATATTTGCAAATGCGGTTATTTACAGATTTACTGGTTTATGAATGTGTGTAATGAAAATGCAATAAAAATTTGTTACATTCTATGAAGCAAGAAAATACTAAAATAAAATTAGGGAAATTTGAAATGGTAGGGTATTTTTTCTTTTTAGCTTTCACTTATATGACAGTGATGAAAGTCTTTACATAGATTGTGTACCTACTAAATATAATGTTGACACTGATGAGAATTAATGTTGGATTAAAAAGTCCAGTAATTCTTTAAAAAAATACACTATTATATACATTTGTATCATTTTTCTCTATATGCAGTGATAATGAACAAATGTTTGGCATTTTATATATCAATTTGTTTAAATATTTATTTATTTATCAAATGGTAAATTTTTTGATCATGTCCTAAGATTGTTAGGTAAAATTATTCCAAAATATTTTGTGTATTTACTATATGTATTGACTAAAACTGAAAATGCATACTTACATGATGAGGCATATATATATATATATATATATATATATATATATATAATGAGAGAGAGGGAATATTATATTTATATGTTTACATACACACACAAGAGGAAACTCTCCATAGAATAGTTGTGAACAAGTTTCAAAGCCCTATATGTGTGTGTGTGTGTGTGAGAGAGAGAGAGAACAAAAGCATTTTTAAGTGAATGTAGTATTTTTAAGCAAATTTCCAGGATTACTTATATTTTCAAACATGTCTTTGTTCCATTGCCTTCTGCAATCTTTGAGGTAGCTTCATGAGTCCATCCTCCCAAACTTTAGCAACATTCTGAGTGATGAAGTAATCTATATGATTTTCACAGGCTTCAGAGATTTAAACTTCTTCCAGTTAAGATTTAGTAGAGATCAAAGTAAGTGGTAATCTAAAGGTGTAAAGTCAAGTGAGTATGACAAGTGTAGTAAAACATCCCAGCTCTATCAACTTCTCTTGTCTGCAAGGAAACATGAATTTTGACATCTTTCTGACTGGTCATTTCTGGATGCTTTTCATCGATTGCTACATTTAAAAATTGAAAAGTGGCTCATTTCATTTTACCCAGGACTTTTTCATCCTAATTGTTGTAAACAATGCACTTTTCATCTCCCATGAATCTTTTTTTCAAAAACTGGTTGATTTTTTTGCATTTAACTAGAGAATCACAGATAGAAGTGAAGTCCATTAAATTCTTTTCTGCTAAAACATAAAGGCACCCAAATATCATTGCAATTCACATATCCAAGTGTTTTCAAATAGCCTACAGTGCTTGTATGAGAGATCCAAGATATCTCTGCAATGTCCCATGTTATGTAACAGATTATTTTTAATCAGTGCTTCAATTTGGTCATCAACATTGACTACAGGCATGTTGCAATGTTTTGGTCTTCCAGATCAAAATTTGAACCTCACAAAACACTTACAAACAGTACTCTCAGCTATGGCACCATCTTCAATGGTATATATTGTTTTTATTGTTTATGCAATATTTTTTTCTGTATAAAAATAAAAGAGCATCGAATGATGAAAATACATCTTTTCCACAATTTTCATTTTTAATGTAAAAAAATTAAAATTCACAATTCACACAAAACCCATACAGAAAGATGCCTTGAAATGTTATGTTTCAGAATAAATATATCATAAATTTCAGTCACAGGTGGAATGAAATCATGTATTCAGATGCCACCAATTGATTAATGTAAGAAACTTTTATTCCAACAAATAATAAACAAGTTTTGATAAATTCAATTGACAAGGTCTGTTTCATTTTCTGTTGTATTCTTACAATTTTTAAACAAGATGCTGTACATAGAGATCAAAATTATGGATAAACTATTCAGTATATGTTTCGTTGAAGTTTTTTTTTTTACCATTTCAGTCATTATCAAGAATTGGGTAAAAATGGATGACATGACATGGAGTGGGGTGGGGATAGTAAGACAAGCAATGCTAAGAGCTATAAAGGATAGGAAGTTGAAGAAAAAGAATACCTTAATAATTTCTAATACTTTACATGAGACTATTTTTGTACTATTTTTGACAATAACAGGGCATCAAACTAAATATCCACACTTATAATTGGCAAAAATAATTACACTTCTTGGAGAGAAATATAAAAATCTGTCAGTTATGTTTTGAAACATAATGCAATATTTTACTTACATTATTCAATGAATCCATATCCTTATCTCTCTTGTACATCATTTTTAGCGTGTGTTCCCACCTACTAATCAGTTCATGCCTTTCAGCATGGCTACGGCGAAACTCTTCAGCAGTTTTATCCAAGGCAACCTGAAACACAAGAAATAATGGATAAAACAATGTTAATTAAAATTGGCCAAACAATAATTTTCATGAAACAGTTGAATAAAGCAGAAGAAAAAAATGAAAACCAACTTTGCTGAATATTGTTCCATTAATAAAATGTCTTCAATACTAAATGTACTCTAAAGTATAAATAATTATTTGGGTTATAAATGCAAAGTATTTTTTCTCATTATATTTTCTTAAAATGATCCTTTCACTGGTTTCTAAAATGTATGTGACTTATTTTCTTTTTATTTCTAAGATGAGTTACTGTTAATTGTTGCTATTTTGAATTAATTTTCATTTTCATTTCAGCTGCTTTTATCACAACTCTGTTTAACATTCTACAGTCATCAAATTGGATGAGAATTAAAAAAACAAGCCTCCAAAAAGAATCCAACTTACATCCTTTTTCCCTGAGAAGGCCATCTTAACATGACAGCTTTCTTGCCAAATAGGCTACAGAGATCACTGGCTACAATCATTATTCCCTAAATTCCTGATTTTGGCTATTATATACACTAATAGTAGTAAAAGTAATAACTTTTTTCACATAATTTATTTTAACTTTCACAAGTGTTCTGTTTTGTTTGACAATTAAAAATCACCAACTATTTCTTTATAACATAATATAAATTTGAAAAGTAATGAAGCATTCACTGATTTATTCAAACAAGAGTCATTATTTCATTTGTATCTATTGTACTATCTAACAATCTTCTGGTATCTAAGTTGTTAATGTTGTCAAAATTTGAAACATAATACTTTATTAAATCTACAGGGATAGATTACTCAACACAGAAACAGAAGCCATATCTTCATAACTAGACATGCTTATTAGGCCATTATCATGACAACCCAGGGGCTAAAATTAACAGCTTTCAGCCTAATGTTACTGTTTAGCATATTCCAGTATATATATATATATATATATATATATATATATATATATATACATATATATATATATATATATATATATATATAATGTGTGTGTATATATATATATAAACTTTTTTTTTTACATTACTGTAATCAGGTGGTGGAATTTAAACAATTTGTGCTTTCTTCAAAAATTGGGAAAAAATTAGCATCAGAATTTTAATGTTTTTTTCTATGTCTTTCTTTAATGAAAATAGAAACACACACACAACATCAAACAAAACAAGATAAAATAACAAAGTACATGGCACCTTTACAGTAAATTTTATATTAGCACTAGAACTTACTAATCAATTGTCTTATTATATATTCATTGTGGGTACCTGTCATAACAGTTTATACATTATATAAAAGCACACATTAATATACTAAAACATATATACCCATTCTCTTAAATGCACATTATTATATATACATAAAGTAATATATTTTATTAGTCTAGCTTAGTGATAAATTTTACAGTCTCTTCATTGCTAGAATTGGTGAGAAGTTTCAAGCATTTATTTTTTGGTTATTTTTCTCTCTGCTGGTCCCAGACTTATGACTACATACTCTGAAGTTTCTATTTAGAAATGCCTGTGCAAATAAAATAGTAAGCTCAATGTATACTGAATGATTTTAGTCGCAACAGAAAAATGAATTCTTGTGTCAATAGACAAGAGAAAAAAAAAGACTAAATGGAAAACTTTTTTTTACTATAAAAAATTCCTCATGACAACCAACACAATATCTAATGACTAATTTCCTCTAAAATATGCGCATAAATTTTATTAAACTTAATTTAATATAATCTATTAAATGATACAATATTGCTAGATTTAATAGTAGAAGCATACGAGCATACCAAAATTAACAGATTCCAAATCTAGTCATCATCTCATCATAGTTTTCTTTCTTCTGAATCTTGATATTCCACATTAGAATGAGACTCTCTGTACATGCCTTGAAGAAGTGTGAAGGCTGCTGGATTCTAAGTGTTTTCTTCATAGATCCAAACAAGAAAATACTAAGAGAGTCAGATCAGAACTGTAGGATGGATGCGGCAAGTTTGCTCATCTATTGTTTATCTAGTCTTTAAACTGTAATGAAATCTTTCAATGTCATGTTGAAAACAACTCAATTATCTTCAAATGTGACAGAGATTGAATAAGCCTGTCATCCTGAGATTTGACAATGTGCTTGCATAGGAGTCAGAATTTACAGCAGTGACATCAAGAATAAACAATAACATTCTCTTTAGATCCTAAAACAATTACAGAGTTTGCTGCCTTAGACATTTTTCTAGGTAGGTCTGGGTGTTAACTCTACACTGACTTTCTTTTTATCTCTAAATCATAGGTGT
>CAXIWW010000286.1:0-20072 GCA_964036315.1 Acanthosepion esculentum
TATGGATTAGTATTTCTCGATAGGATCAACATACTATCTATGCACTTGTGATAGAAAAACCTCATTATTTTAAAATAAATAAATACATAGAAAGATAAAAATTTAGCAAACCCCATTTGGCTTGTCATCAAGAAATACAAAAGATAAGAAAAGGATAAATAAATAAATAAATAAATAAAAGAGACCAAAAGGTTATAATTCCTGGGATTTGTTAAACAGCAAGTCATCTGGGACCAATCAGAATAATTGGAGATGAGTTTTTATTGTCTTAAGAAAAGGCTTTGACCAGATAATGTCAAGCAGGCGTTGAGACAAGTCGTGAAAATAATTTCATCCGCTTTCCTCGCCCCAAAACTACGGATTTCTACAACCTCACAAAGAATTACTACTACAAAATATATACCTACATACACATTAACAAGGACTCTTCTCTCTCTAGATATCTGCTTAGGACTAAAAGACTACTTTCTACACGCAAACTTTCTAATAGGAATATACAAACTTTTAAGATATTATTGCATATTTTCAGAGGAATAAATTTTTATTTGTACATGCAATATATATCTTTGTTTCATTTATCTTTGCATGCATTTTAAAGGCATTAAATGGGTATATTTGGAATATATCGTGAAATGAGGTTGTGTGAAGAAAAATAAAATGGAACAAAAAGGATAAAATATTAACAAACTTTATTAATTGAAATACAGTTCGGATGGTGGGGTGGAGCTGCTGGAAGCATAAAGCCCGGAAGATCTGTCTAGCTCAGTTTGGTGTCATGGTCGAACAACCTGTACCCAGAATGCACTGTCCTTAAAAACAGGGCTGGTGAGAAAACACTTATTTTTCATCCCTCCGGTCAAAGGGGAATAACTTTTAAATATTTTAGTTAGGGCCAACTGTGCCCTAACAAAGAGAATGCAGAAACTCTTTATAGTTCTCATACATAAATAAAAGAAACCACATAAAAATATCCCTTGTCTGCCATATTCAATAACACATATATATAGACAGACATTGTTGGCTGAAAATAAGGTTTAACAATACTAATAGTCAACTTGAATGAGATTTAGCAGAGATATAGGCTTTTTGTCACAATTACTGCCTACCATTTGAGCTGATTACTTATACAAGAGAAAGACTATTCCATTCTGAATAACAGGTAAATAGATCAAATTTACATAATACAACAGACATTGTGTTCTCTGTATACATAAATTCAACAGTGTTTCAGCCTTAAATGCTTTGCTAAGTTTTATTAGTAAATTTATTTTGCAATCAAAGGATTTAAGCAACTCAATTTTTCCATGTTACTCATTACATACAAATATGGTTTATGCAGAGATAACACTTTTTAGAGTTTTGTCCAAACCAAAAGAAATGACAGTGAGAAACAAAATTTTTTTTTTGGTAAAATACAATAACCACACTTTTGAGAATATGACTAAAAAAACAAAATACATTATTATTGTTGAATAATGGGGTTGCCTATTATTTTAGTGAGAGTAGTGTATTCTACCCTGTGTTTCTGTGCAGGTGTTAGGGGTCAGATAAGGTCAGACTAAACAAAATACAGAATGTTGGCTTTCATAGGCTGATGAGCGAAAGTGTAGTTAGTTGAGAGAAAAAGAAATTGTTTAGACGGATTTTAGCTTGTAAGCTCGTGGAGATCAGACATGCTTCTGACATCTCCCAAGCCAAGTTCCCCAGTGAGGATGGATCCACTGGGTAGAAAATTAGTTAGAATGTAAGATTTGTTAACAATAATAAAATAGTTAAGTATAATTATGGCATTGAAGTTTTTATTCCTGGAATAAATGCGAAACAAAACCACTAGAAAATATTAGTGCATATTAGCAGCGAGACATGCAGATAGAAGTGCGGCCAAGAAGGAAGAACAAGGGACAACAAATCCCAACCAGAGAACTGGTCAGAAACAACCCAACAACGAGACGGACCAACCAAGCAAAGCAGCTACAAGATCGTCTGGCCAGCAGAAAACAAGGTAGGCACCAGACTACTCCTACCAAGAAATCCTCCTACAGAAGAAGAAAGTCCCCCATTAGAGGGATATGCAACATTACACACCAGGAACTATTCTAGGAAATTGCTACATGAAAATTCTAACATCAAGAAATTTGATAATTGAAAACATGAATTAAGTTCAATTTAAAAGTGCTGAATCTTAAAAAGAAAGAAAGACTATCAAACAAATGCTCATTTTTTTCTTTATGAAAATGTTACTAGTCAAAAAGTTTTGGAAAATTAATTCGAGCCAATGAAAAAAAATATAGTGCGGACCCCCCTCTTTTCAAAACCATTATATTTGCTTTTAAGATATTTCAAAAGATAAAATGTTGGTAATTAGGGCCCCAAAATAAAATCAATCAATTATTGTTGAACATTAGATAACTACACCTATGTATGCTACACCTATCAAGACAAAATGTCACTGAGGTCTGTTCTGAAAAAAAAAAAAAACCTGGAGCAGTAGACACTTCAGCGAAATAGTACTCCAACTTTCTGCAGTTAAATGGTACTAAATCCCATCTATGTGGCTGCCTAAGTTGCACTATCTCTTTACCTATTTCCTCATGAATACTTCATCTAGCTGAGTTCATTCTAATAAATAGAGGATGGCAAAACAAATGAGTCAGTCCTAGAGGAGATGGGAATTGAGAGGCAGTTCATCACAACCATAAGGAAGTGAAAACAACAATACTTTGGCCATGTTGTCAGATCCCATAACCTCTGCACCCACATCCTGGATGTGATTGCTTTTTATGGTTTAACCACCTTTTGCAGCTTATTTAAAGCCAAAAATACTTTTCTATTATAATAATTTTTAGGGAGATAATGATTTACTAATTAATATAAGTCATACTAATTAATCCACAGTTGCGGAAGAAAAGATACCTTTCATACCTTTCCTAAAGGTATTTGCACGTATGTGACTATAACAAACCTGACTGAAATTGGAACTTGGATCTCTGATTTCGACGTTGTTTCAGTTAAGAGCCACTAAGTTTTTTTTTAGGTTAATTTTATTATTTTAATCAAAAACCTATTTTATTCAAACAATAGACCCCCAAGCTATAATTCCTCAAACACAAAATCCAACCTATGAAGTTGTTTACAATTTTACCAGATTTCTGAATTCCGTAACATTCATATGGTTATTTAAAGCCAAAAATGCTTTTCTATTATAATAATTTTTTGGGAGATAATGATTTACTAATATGTCATACTAATTAATCTCCAGTTGCGGAAGAAAAGATACCTCTCATAAAGGTATTTGCACATATGTGACTATAACGAACCTGATTGAAATTGGAACTCGGATCTTGTTATTTCGGTGTTGTTTCAGTTAAGAGCCACTAAGTTTTTTTTTTAGGTTAATTTTATTATTTTAACCAAATACATTTTATTTGAACAATAAACCATAATTCCTCAAATATAAAATCCAACTTATGAAGTTGTTGTTTACAATTTTACCAGACTTCTGAATTCTGTAACATTCATATGTGATTACATGCTGCCATCATCGATTTCTTCTATGAATTTATGACAATGAGTGTAAACAATAACAAAAAATGGATATTACTTTTTGTTTTCTTTGTTTTTGTATTTTAATTTTATGAAAATAAAAAAAAACTATTTTATTGTATTTTAATTTGCTTTTTTATTTATTAAAAAAAAAAAAAAAAAAAAAAGTTATTTCCCCAGGTAGTTTTGTAAGAAGAAATCAAACATGGCAGCATGTTATCACATAAGAATGTTACAGATTTAAGAAGGTCTGGTAAAATTGTAAACAACTTTATCTGTTTGAATTATTGAATCAGGAATTATAGCTTGGGGATCTATTGTTCGAATAAAATATGTTTTTGGTGAAAATAATAAAATTAATTTAAAAGAAACTTGGCTGCGCTTAACTGAAACAGCACCTTGGTTTCCAGTTCCGAGCCATTATCCATTAGAACGCCTACACATTTAAGCCCAGAGAATATGAGATTCAAACGTGGTCACCAATCTTGATACGGACCAGTCTTGATGTTGCTTAACTTCAGTGATCATACAAGAAGTTGGGTTTTAACGTGATATGGCTGTAATGGCTCCCACATCCTGGAAAGACACATCAATAACAGGATGCTGGACTGATAACCTCAAAGATTGGACAGGGAGGACACTGGTGGAGTGCATGGTTGTGGCGAGTGAGGAGAGTGAAGAGCATTGGTGCAATTGTCCATGGCTCCCAACCCTCAACAATGAAAATGGGAAGAAAAAGAAATGCAAATTTATATCATACAACCTAGTTTCACTAATGATGAGACATTCCGTTATTATGGTAACAACGTATTATTTAAAGCCATAGAGACCAGTTTGCTTATACACCGTTTTTTTTATTTTGCTTTACATTTCCTTTGAATATTTTTATTTCTTTCTTTATGATAACTCCGACAAGAACTTGTAGTCAAGTCAACTAAACTAGAATTGCTAAGTATTAAATAGAACTTCTTCTATGTGCCATGTTCCTTCCAGGCATGGGCTATTATGGCTCTCCACAACTTCCTGTCTTTTGTAGACTGAGTAAAGTATCTTTTTGCTATCCTCCTTAGTCCTTGTTCTGCCAATCACTTTCCTGTCCCTCTTACTCCTAATGTGTCCTGTGAGTGTCAAATTCCCCAAGACACTTTCCTCTTTATGTGCCCTAGAAATTTCAATTGACTCTTTCTGATTCTAACTATAAGTGTCCGTTTTGGTTCCATTTTTCATAAAACTTGGTATTCTCAGTATCCTCCTGTAGAACCACATTTCTGTTCCTTCAAATCTCATCTTCGATGCAACAAACTTTTGAAAGCATCTTTCCTTATTCTAATGTGTCTTTGTATTTCAGTGTCACATTTTCCATCCTTAAAATAACATCTGAATTTTGGAGATGAGGAATTATTATAATACAATGATTTGCTAGGACAAGTCTCTTCATCTTAGAAGTTATAACCACAATGTTTTGGCAGTTGTATTCTCTGGCCTCCTTCAAGTGGCTGTTGCAGGAATTTCAAACTGAAGCTTTTATTCAATTCGGGGAGTAGACTATTCTCATTCTACTATCCATACGAGAAGATATTCTTTACCAGTTAATTCTATCCATCTATATTTCTGAGATGAGGTATCATAACTATTTACATTGTTCAGGCTGTTGACTTCATCTTTATTATCATATTAACATTTTGACCGTTGTACACTCTGGCCTTCTTCAGGTGACAACCCCAGTGAAAGAAATAAAGGGTTCAGTTCGAAATTCCAATATATATATCATCTGAAGAAAGCCAGTATACAATGGCTGAAACATTGTGAATATGACAATAAAGATGAGAACAACAGTCTGAACAATGTAAATATTATAAATAATTCTATCTTGTTTGTCTGTCTTTGCATCATAACTAAAGCAAAGGACATCTGTTGGAATATTTCCCAAGACAGCCGTCCACTTTCAGTTTCTCTCAAAGCACTAACACTCTTGGGCAAGACATTAATCCATCTCTCCTCCTCCCCAGTCAGGAGTTTAATAACAAGGTAGATTTCTAGCCTGGGTGGTAGCACTCCGAATTCCTAACCATGAAGAAAGCAACGAGAAAACAGCCACAATCCTTCCCAAAAAGTCATGACAATTAACAGATAATAAAAACAAACGGAAGTTATGGAGAGCCATGACGACATGAAATACCATGTCATTAAAGAAAAAAAATATTTTTCTATACACATTTTCATCATTATAAATCATAATTATTCAATGGTGAATAATGCTATTTTAATACTCATGAATTATTGAACATAAATAAGAAAGTGTAAGAAAAATGTTTTATGGTATTTTATAAATATATTGCAGTTAAAAAAAAAAACTACTTACATATTGTTGTCATTTTTTGATGTTATCAGTTAACTTGTAATTAAATAATCGCTAAAAAGCGTTAATAACAAGACGATAAAGGGAAGCAACTCCGATAAAGGGACGCAACTCCGATAAAGGGAGGCAACTCTTACTAGGTATGTTATACTCACAAATATTTTTCTTCTATGTGCCATGCTTCTTCAGAAAGTTAGTCACCATGGCTCCAACAATTTCCTGCCCTTTGTAACATTTAATAAATTTTATTCTACCATCCATTTACTTAAGCTCGCTACGCAGGTTATGCATTGTTTTTCTCTGTCCTCTTGCCTTTCAATTTGTCCTGTGAGGTTCAAATTTTCAAAGCTTGTTTTCTTCATTATGTGCCTTAGAAATTTCAACTATCTCTTACCATCCTTCTGTAAAAGTACATTTCTGTTGCTTCAAGTCTCTTCTTCATCTGTGTAGACATTGTCCAGCATTCACTGCTATATAGGAGAAGTGATATTATATAACAGTTCAATACTCTTTTCTTTGTTTCTAAGGAAATTTTTCTGCTTACTTTGCTTAGCTTTTGGAAGGTACTTTTGCTATCCCAATGCACCTTTGAATTTCTGTGTCACACTTTCCGGCCTTTGATTTTGGTACCTCTAATTTGTAATTTGCATGTTGGGTTAACAACCATGCTTTCTATCTTTTTACAACTGAGGTTTAGTCCTTCTTTGCTTTCCTTCACTACCTTCTGTAGGTGTTCTTGTAGTTTCCTTTCTACGTATGCTATTGAGACTGTGTCATCTGCATATCTTGTTAAGATTGTGGTTGCCAATAATGAATCCTGGTAGGACTTCTAATTCTCTAAGAATCACCCCACTAATTCCAGAAAAAAAAAAAAAAAAAAAAAAAAACAACAACAACATCCTTGTCTTACACACCATTCTATTCTTGTATGTTACTGAACTCATTTTCTATCCATATGCAGTTTGCTGCCAGTACAGGTACTGGATTAATTTAATATCCTATCAAAATATGTCATGGTTGCCTAACAGTTCTTTGCATAATCTATAAACTACAGCTACACATCTTTATGCATTTGTATTTCTCTTTGATATAATTCGGAGTGTAAATATCGCATTCCTTGTCCCAGTATCTTTAACCTCTAGCACACCAAAGGCAACAATTGTCACCATAGAATTCTCTTTCTTTGCAGCTGTAGCTGCATTCTGTCGCCTTGAGACAGTTGTTATAAAAAAAGACTTGTCAACTGTTATTTCCAGTATTTTAAGCTGGAAATCGCCCACTACCACTTTCAAACACAGCTAAACTTCCATTTTCTGATGCCATTTTTAATTCTTCTAGACTACATAAGGTATAACATCAATTAAACCCACATTAATTTTTTTGTAAACAAAAATGGCCACATCAACATCCAACGAAGCCTTTTTAGCCATTTTCCTTCTTATTGCACCCCAGAACTCCACAAAGAGTAATAAAAGTTAAAGTATGTTAAATTGTTAATGTATTCGTTTTTTTTATTCTGTGTTTCAATTTTTTTTGTTTTCAATATAAAAGCATGCATACAAAACACTGTTTTGCATGCATGCTTTTACATTATGTAAAATTACATCAAAATATTAATCAACTTTTTATTAGTATACAAAATTAAAAAAATGCAGTGGCAGTGAGAACAATTCTAGAAAGAATTTGGTGTGGTAATGGTTAACAAACCCACACTGTTCTTGTCCTATTTCCACTCTGATTCGGTTGCTCCCTCTATTCATCAGAATTCGGATGATAAGTTTTGTTATAGGACTCATTACGCTGATTCCCTGATGAAGTTCACATTCATTTGCACCTAGTTTCTCAGGCAGTGCTATGAAAATGGATATATTTAGGTTTTCTGGTATATCATTACTGATGTATATTTAATTCATTATGTCTGATTTTGTCAATGTTGAAATCATCTAATGCAGCTCAGTTTTGATGTCTTCAATTTTGATTTTCAGTGTTGCCACATTTTGTTCATGCAGCTAATCAATCTTTTCTCCCTAATTGTTGTGCAACTGGATATTTTAGTTATGTTGTTGTAAATTTTTCATGATGAAACACATTCATGTAGCTATTGTAACAAATAAGTCAGATTTTCCAAAATTGTTCTGATACTGAGAAATTTATATATCACATTCTCCCATCAACATAAAAAATATCAAATACTATACAATTAAAAACAAAATGATCAATATCAACCCATTCCTATAGAAAAAGAAAAATATTTTTACTAAAATGCATCAAAGAAAAAGTTCTCCCACAAGGCATGCATAGAATATTCCAAAGATACCACTGAATTTTTCGAAGTTATGCACACACACACACACACACACACACACACACACACGTATGTTTTACTGAGAAGTATAGAAAATTTAGAAAACAAGATGGTCAGAGTGACCATCTTGTTTTCTAAATTTTCATTTGCAACTTAGAAAAATATATGACTTAAGTGTCTACATTTTTCAATATAACGTATTGATGTAGTATGGATGTACAAACCAATAAATCTAGCGTTTAAAGGTCACATGTTTTAAGGGTTGTCCCCCTTTACGGAAAAAAAAAAAAAAAAAGAGAAAAGACCTGCCAGGATTCATCATTGGCCACCACAATCTCAACAACATAAGATATGCAGACGACACAGTGTTGATAGCCAACACAGAAAAGAAACGACAAGACCTCCTACAAAATGTTGTGAAGGAGAGTGCGAAGAAGGGACTAAGCATAAACTACAAGAAGACAATGTATGGTCATCAGCATAAAGATCAGTCCAAAATGCAACCTACAGGTCGGGGACACCGAAATCAAGCAGGTACAGAGGTTTAAATATCTGGGAAGTGTCCTGACAGAGGTTGGGAAGTGCGATGCTGAAATCCAAAGATGTATAGGGATGGCCAAGGACACATTCCAAAAGCTAAGCAGAGTACTACGAGACAGGAAGGTTTTGTGGACAAGAAAGAAAAGAGTACTGAACTGCTACGTGATTATCCATCCTCCTTTACAGCAGCGAAAATTGGGCAATCTCTTCAAGGATGAAGAGACTGAGGCAATAGAAATGTGGTTCAATGGTCAGTTGAGCAGAGAGAAATCTGCTAGCTTCTGGATTTCATGTCGGCAGGCAAGCCACTCAACCCTTTTTCCACTCTTTCAATGATCGCAGAAAAAGAACAAACTCGCTGATTTACGACATTACCATGGTAACCAGGTCAAGAACTAGAAACACCCCAAATCAGCAATACCAGATAAGTACTGTTTCACTGACACTCTTCTTTCTACTTACTATCTTGCAAATGTAAGAAAAAGACATTTTGAACTCTTCACCATGTGCTCAACTGTAAAAACCAGTTTTAACACCACACTCAAACACTAATACTGTACACAACCGAATCACACACAATCAATACATACTATTGATTTCTAATAAATGTTATTTTGGATTTGGTTAAACCAAGTTTTGTCTTTGTTTCAATTTGTTGCTTGTAAAAGATAAATTGTGTTTGAGGCTTTGGTGTCCACCAGGAATCACAAGTCCTCAACATGTTCTTCTAATGAGGATTTGTTTGGTTTATTTGAAATTTTGTAATCATTTATATCAGAATTACTGATACTATAATTCAACTCATCACCTATGTTAGAATGCATGTATATTGTATTCTCACTTATTTGTCTAAATACTTATTTGCATAAAACTATCATTATTTGAAATGTAATGTTTTCCTTAAAAAAAAAAATTATTTACAAATATTTCAGACTGTTCACAAATATGCCCAATTATGAATATTATCCTTAATCTCAACAAGATGTTATATAGCTCTTTTATAAATTAGGTGCTTTCAAAAGTTTCCTGATGCATACCACCTACCCTAAGCCATACTTTTTAAAAGACAAATTCACTTGGAAGGTAAGAAGGTTTATTTAAAAATACGAGAATTTCCAGTAAAATCCAAGATCAGGCACGTAAATTATTTCGACATGAATTAAGCTGGCAATTAGTTCCAAACAGGGCGTTTTTTGTTTTAATCACCATTTGTGATCAATCTGCGTAAAAAAAAAAAAATTACTTAACATAACCTTAAATAGGAAATATAAGCATATAAAGTTAGGGTTTTTCGTAAATATACCCGTGAAGCCATTTTTCATTTGATATGTTTTGGCAGGGGCTTTGCAAGCGACTTAATTGTAAATATTTTGGAAAATATGATAAATATATATAATTTAACCAAAACGAAATTTCATTAAAATAACCAAAATGCAAAGTTTCTTTTGACAAACTTGTAGAAAAATATAAATATTTTGGAAAAATATGATATTTAATTTAATAAATACTAAATTTAATGAAAATAACCAATTAAGTCCCTTGCATACCCCTGGTCAAAAAAATCTGGAAGCGAAAATGTCAACTAGAATTTTTACGAAAAACCGTAAGTTTATATGCTTATATTTCCTTTAAGGTTATGTTAAGTTAAGTATATTTCCTATTTAAGGTCATGTTAAGTAATTTTTTTTCACACAGATCGATCACAAATAATGATTAAAACAAAAGAAAAACCTTGAAATATGTGTAAAACTTGACGTTCAACGGACAAGTGGGGTTTTTTTTTATTTTCAGAACCAAAATGTTTCGGCTTATCAGTGCAGGCCTTTATCAATTGGAATGATTGAAGAAATATTTTGGTTCTGAAAATAAAAAAAAAACACTTATCCATGGAACGTCAAGTTTTACACATATTTTTTCAATGAATAATACAACGGAAAAATAGTTTTTTCAAAAGAAAAACTTGTTTAGAACTAATTGCCAGCTTAATTCATGTCGAAATAATTTACGTGCCTGATCTTGGATTTTACCGAATTTCCTTTAGAAAAAGACATTGAGATCAAATTGTAGCCTCAACATACTGACCAAATGATATAGACTTCAGCAGACTGAGCTGAGGAAGGTAATTAACAAAAATTTGTTGAACTAAAGAGTTTTTTTTTGTTGCTTTGATTTTTGTTTTTTGGAAACAAAATGTGAAACTAAAGAACGCACTCGGTTAATTTGTAGTGCTCTCCTCACCAAGTAATTTCAATAAAAAGTATCAAAAACGTTATAAACTTATGAAACTGACCGAAATATTCAACGGAAAAATGCAAACTCCGAGATATAGACGATTTTCATCCGATTTTTCCTCTTTTCACTGCGCGTAAAGTTTATAACGTTTTTGATATTTTTTATTGAAATTACTTGGTGGGGAGAGCGCTACAAATTAACCAATCTTTCTTTCCTTCTTTTTTTTACAGCGTTCAAGATTTTGTTATGACGAAATTTCCTAATCAGCGAATTTAACTACATTATAATAATTAATAAGTCATTTTTTAACTAACTTTATTTTTCTTTTACTACCAATTTGCTTTAAATTTAAATCTGAAAAAAAAAAAAAAACTCTGATCCCATGTGTACGCATATATGGTCTCCACGTCCAATTAAAATTTAATAAATAAATTTTAAATAATTAAATTTAATTTTCTTAGCAATTCAAGTAACAAATGATTAAATTATAATTTTTTTTAGTTACAACTCCGAAATGAAATGTCTCAAAGTTTTTTTTTTAATTTGTTTAAAAAACTCATTAATACGATGAAGGTACAACGCTAGAATTAGTTAGTATTTTGATATTTTGTATCAATTTTTGTACGGATAGTCAATTCACAATCACAATGTTGAATAAATGAACTATTTATACTTTTGATGGAACCAGAATGACTTCCTTCCACGTGTTTGAAAAAAAAAGGGGGATAATAAATAAATAATAATAATAATAATAATAATAATAATGATGCAACAGTTGATATTGTGATTGTTATTTTTCAATTTGTTTATTGTTGTTGTTTTTTTTATTAATTTACCAATACAAAATGAAAGATTGACAATGAACTGCAGAAATGATGAGAAAATTAAAAACTCTGCCTAACATAGATTCTGCATTAATACAGCATTGCATTTTTAACATTAAAATCCAATCAATATTAATTTTTTTTTAAATGTTGCTTTTAAATTTTATATTATTTATTTTTACTTTTTAGTGTTTCTTTAAGTATTAATTATTCCTTGAATAAAAATCTATTTTCTGATGGTTAGCAAAAATATTAACATTTTTTTTTAAATCACGTTTCCGAAATTCGGACTTTTCTAGACACGAATTTTTACGAAAAAATAAACTTCCTGTTTCATTTTCTAAAAATAAAATATTTTCAATTATTATTATTATTACTTTTTTTGTTAAATAAAACAAGAGTTACAATAACGCCACTGATATTGTGAATTAAAATATCACTAAAACTAATACAAAAAGCACTGTTATAATTAGTAGTCTGTGTCTTTAAGGATTTTATTTCCGGGAAATATAAAAATTGTTCTTTTCAAAGTTTTGTTTACCTTTTAGTTTTCGGCTGTGATTCATTGTGGGCTTTTTTTGTTAAACCACTGGTATCATGTTCAGAAGTCGTTTTTTCGAGTGCTTTTCCACCAGTTTTACTTCTGGGGACGACAGCCAGTTTTAACTTGGGCTGAGAACCGATTTTTAACCATTCATTATAATGTTGCAAAGTGATTTCAGAAGTGAGAACGTTCGTATTGATAGACATGATTTGTTTTCCTAAACACTTCTAACGTCTGAGTATCAATATATAAGCAACGTAAAGCTAGCAATGTTTTCACAGTTTTAGGTTCCGCAGTTTCGTATTTGTTTTCAATACTTTAGTTTTATTTTTTCTTATTAAATAAAAAATGCAAAAGAATGGAATATTAATAAAACTAATTTTAATTCATATTTTCCCAATACAAAAGTTTATAGAATCATTTTATCTGATGTTGTTACAATGTATTGTAGAATTGTAGAAGCTAGAAGACTTTTTTTTTAGTCGAAAGCCAAAGAAATCACAATGAAGAATGAAATGAATGAAAAAAAAAACTTTAAGAGACGACAGGCAAAAGAAAAAATGCAAGAGAAAATTTGCTACTGCTAAAACGTTAATTTTTTTTAAGAAGCCAAAAAATAATAATTAACTCACTTAATTGCAAATTCTGTTCAAATTTATTTATGTTTTTAGTATTTTAATATAAAATTACAATTACATACACGATGTCATATATTTTTTTATTATTATTATACAAGTTACACAATAAAATTGATATTATTAACCATGTCATGGTTTGGAATTATCTCCCTTAGGAAACTCTTCTTTCATTCCCAATAAAGTGACCAGTTCAAAATGCAGCCTCTCCTCACTTACCGACTTACAAGTTTAACGACCACTCGGACTTACGACGTGCCCTACGAACAGCCATCGGTATACGATGTATCTTCATTAGATCGCTGAAAAATGAGCATTACATAATAAAAACGGCCTTAAACTTGACGAAAACAAAATTTTATCCTCAAAAAAGGTTTCTGTTAAGAGAAAAGACCAAAGTATTCTTTTTTAATTACTTTATTAAATTTTTCCATCCTTTTTAGAACATTCTAGCTTTTGATTAAAAAAAAACTTTGTTTCTCATTGCATCAGAGGCTACTAAAATAACATAGCAAAATTTAGGGCATTAGAGATAAAGATAAAGATAGATGAGCCAACTGACTGGATCAACAGCATTGTGTTTGTGTGCAAAAGCAGTGGAAAACGCAGGATATTTCTAGACCTAAAGGTCTTAAACAAAGCTATCAAACAATGCCACTACAAGACCCCTACATTAGAGGAGGTCTCTCACAAACTAACTAATGCTAAATTCTTCACGAAGATGGATGCTAATAATGGCTACTGGTCTGTCAAGTTGGATGATGACTCCCAACCATTAACCACATTCAATTCCCCCTTTGGCTGATACTGCTTCTGGAGGATGCCATTTGGTTTGGTAATGTCTTGTAGTTAAATAAAGGAGGTTATATTCCTTTAAGTTTCTGCTTTGCAACTTGTCCAACGTCAAAAATCAAGTTCGCCGTTCTACACATACCAAAAATAAATCACCCTCTAAACTGACTGTTTCAGCCCATTTTATACTGCCATCACAGAAGCCGACCAGCCCATTGGCATGCCTCGCTTTCTCCTCAGTCAAATGGCACATTCCATTCTGACTAATTATTACCCGAATTACTATCGGCCAGACTCTAAGCTGAACAAAATGCCAACATCAGGAAATAGATGATTTTTTAAATGTATCTAGTGAGGGATGAGATTTATGGCAAATACTGCTGCTACGTGTTGTCATGAGGCAAGGAATCAATGTTCATGTACTCTAAACACAAGCCACTTTGATTCGCTTGCCTCTTCGTAATTGTTCACCACATGTCTCAAGATGTATTCCAACAAAAAATGGATATGATTCTGGACTAATGCCCAAGGACAATTGGACTAATAGATGATGTAGTAGTTTATGGACAAACCAAGGAGGAGCATGATCAGAACTTCCATAACCTCATGGAAGTTGCCAGACACGAAACCTATGTTTTAACAGCGCAAAGTGTGATGTGAACCAAAAGGAAATACACTTCTTTAGAGCTGTGTTTAATGAAAATGGGTTTCATCCAGATCCACACAAGGTGGATGGGATAAAATTGCTACCCAGTTCTAAGAATCTAGCAGAGCTTCAGAAGTGGCTGGGAATCATCACATACCCTACACGCATGCCATCACTCTGCAACTGGCTGGCATGCCACTAGCATTTACCGCTAGTGGACCATTGTCGGACCACCTGCGTGTTTGTCTTGCCAATGTTACCACTGGCAGACCGCTAGAGGCCCAGCGGTGTCCCACTAGTGGCTGCTACCAGTGGACCGCTGGTGGTGCCACAGGTGGCATCTCATCCCTCACTAGATACATTTAAAAAATCATCTATTTCCTGATGTTGGCATTTTGCCAGCGAACCACTAGTGGCTTGCGTGTAGGGTACATGGCACAAATTTATTCCTCGTCTGTCTGACCTCACAAGTCCCCAATTTTCTCAAATTGCTAAAAATAGACTTGGAGTTTAAATGGACAAGTAGCCACTAAAGATCCTTACAGCAAATAAAGGATATGATCAGCAGAGAAATGTTGCTTACTTACTTTGATCCACTATAGAAGTTAGTGATTCAGGAAGATGTTTCAAGCAAAGATCTTACTTACTTTGATCTTACTTACTTTGATCTTACTTACTTTGATCCACTATAGAAGTTAGTGATTCAGGAAGATGTTTCAAGCAAAGATCTTACTTACTTTGATCTTACTTACTTTGATCTTACTTACTTTGATCCACTATAGAAGTTAGTGATTCAGGAAGATGTTTCAAGCAAAGATCTTACTTACTTTGATCTTACTTACTTTGATCTTACTTACTTTGATCCACTATAGAAGTTAGTGATTCAGGAAGATGTTTCAAGCAAAGATCTTACTTACTTTGATCTTACTTACTTTGATCTTACTTACTTTGATCCACTATAGAAGTTAGTGATTCAGGAAGATGTTTCAAGCAAAGGCTTTGGAGATGCACTCATACAAGAAGGCAAACCTATAACATTTGCTTCCAAATCCCTCACAGAAATGGAGCAATGCTATGCCAACATAGAACGAGAGCTATTGGCAGTGGTTTTTGGATGTAAGAAATTTCAATACATACATATATCACCACATATATATATATCAATACATATATCACCACATATATATATATATCAATACATATATCACCACATATATATATATATATCAATACATATATCACCACATATATATATATATATATCAATACATATATCACCACATATATAAATATATATATCAATACATATTTCAAAACATATATATATCACCACATATATATATATCAATACATATATCACCACATATATATATATCAATACATATATCACCACATATATATATATATCAATGCATATATCACCACATATATATATATATATATATATCAATACATATATCACCACATATATAAATATATATATCAATACATATTTCAAAACATATATATATCACCACATATATATATATCAATACATATATCACCACATATATATATATCAATACATATATCACCACATATATATATATCAATACATATATCACCACATATATATATATATATCAATACATATATCACCACATATATATATATATCAATACATATTTCAAAACATATATATATCACCACCCATTTACCATTGAGAGTGATCATAAGCCCCTGGAGATGATCACCATCAAAAATCTCACTACAGCACCTCCCCGCCTTCAACAAATGCTGCTATGTCTACAAGAGTACGACATCAACATTGTGTATCAACCAGGGAAGGACATGGCTCTTGGAGATGGACTATCACAGCTTCCAATCAAGACAATAAAGGAAGCCATAAACCTGGATGTAAAGGTCGATTTTGTACAATTCTCAACAGAGAAATTAACACAGATACACTAAACAACTAGTGCCAACCCAATATTATGTAAATTGAGAGATATGATTCTTCAAGGATGGCCCAACTCGAGACGAGAGGTTAGCCAAGATTTACAACCTTATTGGTTCTGCCATGATGAACTTGCAATTGAAAATGGGTGATCGGTTAATAATTCCCAAACTTCTGCAGCTGGAAATAATGCACAAAATACACTATGGTCATCAAGGGACAGACAAATACAGATTGTGAAGGAAAAGCTGTGTATTTTGGTATGGCATCAGCAGCGACATTGACAAAACTGTTCAACAATGCAGCATTTACCAAGAGCATCAGAAAGAGCAGTGGACCAAACCACTCCTACAGCATGAGATTTTTAAAATTTTAAAAGAAACACAAATTAAAAGACTGCTAGCCATTATTGAGGCAAATCTCATTTGCCACAGATGCTTTCAACTACAACCGTGCATTTCCCTTATATAGGCTATAAGAACCCAGACAGTAGCACACTAACAGAAAACAGAGATTTCACATGCTGCTCATCCAACCATTAGGCTTTGTAAATGACCTCCTGTAAACACAGTAAATCAACAGACCCTATCAATGTGACAAGAACAAAGTGATAGCTATCAAGCAATCAGCAGGGTTAAGCATACTCCTTTTTCACGTTCTCACTTCACACCTCGTACACCTGTAGGGGTATTGATGTTGATTTATATATAATCTATTTATGAAGTCCATAATAAATATAACAAATGCAACAATTTTAACAACAAAAGAAAAGAATCACATGAGGAAAACAAAAGGCATATGTATAAACAAATGTATATGTATTTACAAACAGGTACAAGAGTGACAAACATATGAATGTGAAAGGGTGAAAGTTATTTTACAGTTATTCTTGTTGCAAGTGAGTCTGCACACAAGTAATGAAAGTTATTTGTTTGGCAGCTGGCCAAATGTGTGTGTGTGTGTGTGTGTGTGTGTGTGTGTGTGTGTGTGAAATACATTCAAAAGTAACTTAGCTTGTGTGTCTCAATGATGAATAATTCTTCCGTGAAGTGGCCATTGATGCCGTAAGCTGAAATAACTCAAGTGGTTTATAGCTTGTGTGTTTCAACAACAAATAATGCTTCATGAAGCAGTCATCAATGCTGTAAGCTGTAGTAACTTGAGTGTTTTATCATGCATTGAGTTAAACTTAAATATGTTAACACGCATGTGCTAACTTAACAGTCTGGACTTGGTGTTTGTATTCCTCTTCATGATGAAGATGGTGTTGATAGCAGCAGCATTGTCATGGTGACGAGGTCCTGGTAACAACAGCAGCAGCACGGCTGTTGTGGCTTGAGTCGTGTTAAGTCTTCATGCTTAAGTGAAGTGAGTTCCTACCATGTGTTGTTTTTATAAGTTTTGAGAGTCATGCGATAGGCTCCACACTATGCCTCACCGTTTATGTGCAATGCACTTCATGACTGGGTCAATTGCAGATCAACCATGGGGACATAGTAAAGGGTATTTACCCAACTCCCCACATGTCAGGATGTGGCACAAGGCCGGTTTTATGTGGAGCAAATCCGAGCCCGTAGGCTCGGGCAAAAATTACTCCCCAACCCCGCATACACGGGGTCGGCTTGTCAACCTCCCCAGTCGAGACTCTGCCCTTCGGCACAGCCTCGACTGGGTTCCTCCCTACCAGAAGGCAGAGAGTTCGACAAGGCTTGTCACGAGCCAGGCAGCAAACTGCCCGACTGTCGAGACAAGGGGGACATAGTAGAGAACATACCATGTGACTGTGCTGATCCAATCAGATTACAGTATGCACTATTTAGGTTTGGATCCTATTTTATGCATGAAATATGTTGTTTTTGAGATTAACTATTTGTTTTAAAATATAGGATCTTAAATCCTATACACCACACATTCAACCCACTACAGTATACCACTGACCAGAGGCATTTTTATAACTTGTATATAAGAATAAATCTTTGGTCATTTATTTAAAGAAGCACCCAAGTTTGTGTCTTCTAATCTAACCAATGTCCAACCTTGAGATGAACAATATGATAGCCTTACTGAGTGAATATTTAATTTGATTAGCTTATAATTTACTGAAAAAGATTTTTAAAAATCTGATTATAACACATTCTCAAAGACTGGAGGTTGTAAAACTTGCTGAAGGTAGAATGAAACACTAAGTTTTAATTTGTATTATGCATAAATTATTTTTGTGCATTTATTGTAAAGTTGTGTTAAATATATATTAATGTTTATATTTATTATATAAATATATATTTATTATATATGGCAAATTTTTAATATGGTAAAAATACTAAATAAAATTAGTTCTCATCTTTATTTATCACAATGTTTCAGCCCAGTGGATAAAGGCATTGGTTAGATCCAGTGACTAGACCCAAAGAGTTGTGAGTTCAATACCTGGCTAAGGCAGTGGAGAACATAAATAACTTGGAAAGTTGAATTAACAGGAGATAACTGATAACTGACATTCGGTAGGGGCATGGCACGTGGAACTAGAACAGTCTACCCCAGCGAGCGAAATAAAGGGTTAAGTTTGACATTCCAACCACCTGAAGAAGGCCGGAGTGTACAGCGGCCGAAATGCTGTGATAAATATGGCGACAAAGATGAGTCCGAATAATGTAAATAGTATACATAATACCTCCATTGGAAAGGCATTTTACTATGAAAATGCATTGGAAGGGGATTTTAAGTACATAATTTACAAAGATGAGGACAACAGTCTGAATATTGCAAATAGTGTACATAATACCTCATCTCAGAAATATAGACAGATACTAAAGGGATTTTACTATGAAAATGCATTGGAAAGGCATTTTACTATGAAAATGCATTGGAAGGGCATTTTACTACTTAATTTACAAAGATGAGGACAACAGTCTGAATAATGTAAATAGTGTACATAATACCTCATCTCAGAAATATAGACAGATACTAAAGGCATTTTACTATTAAAATGCATTGGAAAGGAATTTTACTATGAAAATGCATTGGAAGGGAATTTAAGTACATAATTTACAAAGATGAGGACAACAGTCTGAATAATGTAAATAGTATACATATTACCTCATCTCAGAAATATAGACAGATACTAAAATTAGTTCTTTCCTCAAAAATACTCAATGCAGAAATCTTTAGACAGAATGCATAAATTTATAACCAGAACAGTATTATGGCTATTTTTATAAATTAGTCTTTAATTATTGGTGTAGTTTTTTTCTCTTTTAAATGGGACTAATTGATTTAATGGCAGTTGACTATATACATTTACAGTAGACAAAGTGGTGGAGTAGTTATTAGCACAGTCAATGCACTTGGCCTGCTGTGTTCAACACCTGATTGGGGCTATTGTATTCACTTCACACTAATCATCGTAGCATTTTTGAAGAAAAATCTTTTAAATCCATAATACTATATTATTAGATTATCTCCCTTGAATTCACTCTCAGAAAACAGATAAAAGTTAAGACACTGTAGTGTTTGTAAAGAAAAATTTTAACAATCAATATAAATTATGATTTGGTAAAACAAATATACAAATTATAGCAGATACATTATTAGAACAAATTCTATTAATCAGATTCAGATAAAATAAAATTATTAATAAGATATGGTATCCCTACTGAGTGAATACTAACTTATAATTTACAGAGAAAGATTTACACTGCATTTAAATAATATATCAT
>CAXIWW010000287.1:7500-10000 GCA_964036315.1 Acanthosepion esculentum
TGGTGCTACCACCCCGGGTCAGGGTGTACCTGGGGACAGCAACAATTAAGAAGTGTTTTCACGCACCTAAAAATTTTCTAATCAGATGCTTGTTGTTGGACGTAGCTAATCGTCTTAACCACGATGCGCCTGTAGCTTATCGTCTTAACCACGACGCGCCTGTAGCTTATCGTCTTACCCACCACGCGGAGATAGCAGATATGTTATAGTCCCAATATATTGTTAGCAATATATGTATAACAATTCAGATACATACAACTCTTAGACTATAGACCCAATATGTCCTGCTATTCATATTTCAACTGTCAGCTCTTTTCTTAAGTAAAAAAAGAAGTATTTATTTTAGCAAATAGTGATTATTATTACAGAAAGTAAATTTATTAGTACAAAGCGTCTGTTACTATTGCAGAAAGAAAACACAATAAGCTTCTTTTCCAATCCCCAAAGCCCACAAATACTACTTATAAACGTATATAGCTAAACAATCGTAATAAACATAAAAAAGGATAATCATTTTATATAGTGGTTTCAAAACATTTGCTCACCAGTGTATAATCGTAGATTATATTTGCAAATGCTCCTGGTTTTTAAATATAGCTAAGCATGATATATAGGAGCCACAGTGGAGCACTGGATAACAGCCTGGATTGAGGAATCAGAAAGCCAAGTTCGAATTCTAATCGAATCCGTTACATTCACTTGGGAAAGGTATGCATCCACTTCTTTTCCCCAACCCGCAACTATGGGTAAATAGCAGGACAGACCGGGTTCTATCGACTTGGATGGCAACTGGTCTACCGCAGAAAGAAATGGCAACCTACTACAGGCAAAAATCTGCCATGTCAGTCATGTATCGAAAGATAAATGATCGCCTAAGCGTATTTCCCGCATGGCACAAAACTGGCTGACTGATCGTGCGTGTGTCTAGGGCAGTATTTCCTGACGGATCCAATCCGTCTTCCAGAATGGTTCCCAATTAAGTAGAGTCGTAATCCTAGACTGACTGAAATCCAAGACAGAAAAGACCAGCTTACCCTCTTCAGGGGTTGATTGTTCCCGTTTTGAGGTCCATTCCTAGGGACGTCATATCTTTTTCTTCTCATCCTGTTTCGATCGAGCCACAGTCTATAAAACTTCATATCGGTTTGATTATTCATTCACGGACCACAACTTATTCGTTTTCTCTTGATCCTTCGGACTGTGCAGGAGTTGGAACACTGAGCCTTAAAATTAATGTTCTCATTGCCTGCCTAATACTGTTGTTGTTGCCTTGCTTTTACGCTTGACCGCCTAGGCTACTGGGAAGACGTGTAAGAAATATTTTCTGGAAGAGTTAGTAAATTTAGAAAGTTAATAATAAATAAATATTTGGTACACATATTTACAAATTTTCAGAAAATGACCATTGAACTTCACGATTCCCTTTTCAAACATTGCGAATTACATCTTCGTTAAATGATTTGGTTCCAACGCAACAAATATATCAATGTCATTCTGAACATATGTTTTGATTAGACGAGGAATGTTTCTTTGTCAAAACATATAAAGATCCAAGGCTTCATGCCTACTGAATATGACGCGTAAGGAATACTTTCCTATTCCAACATGCATGGGGAAAAACGAACATTTTATAAAGACTAGAAACTAAAACTATTTAAATTATTCTGATTATTGTCCTCTTCTTTGTCGCCATGTTTATCACAACGTTTTGGCCTTTGTACGCTCCGGCCTCCTTCAGGTGGCTGGATTGTCGAAATTAACCCCTTATTTCGCTCACTAGGGTAGACTGTTCTAGTTCCACATGCCATGTCTAATGGATGTCAGTTATCTCCTGTTAATTCCCCTCTGGAAATTCTCCACTGCCTTAACAAGGTATTGAACTCACACACTTTGGGTTCCTGTCACTGGATATCACTAACGGCTTTATCCAGTTTAGGGCACATGTCAGAGTGGATAAAGGCGTTAGTTAGATCCAGTGACAGGACCCAAAGAGTGTGAGTTCAATACGTGTTTACGGCAGTGGAGAACTTTCACAGGGGAATTAACAGGAGATAACGGACATTCATTAAACAAGGGACGGGGAAATAGAAGAGTTTACCCCTGTGAGCGAAATAAAGGGTTCAGTTCTACATTCCAACCACCCGAAGGAGGCCTGAACGTACAACGGCCGAAACGTTGTGATAAGAACGTACAACGGCCGAAACGTTGTGATAAATATGGCGACAAATATGGGGGCAATAGTCCGAATAATGTAAATAGCGTACATAATGCCTCATCTCCGAAATATAGAAAGATAGAAAATAGAAATTTTAACCTTTGATTTCTTTGGGAATTTAAAACAAGGTTCAAACTAAAGAAGAAGAATTTATGTCTAAACGAAATGGTCAGTGTTATGAATATATAAAGAACTTTCAAGAAAATGATTTCGAATCTGGGATATGTTCTAGGTTAAATCAGAAATGCAGTTCTCAGTAGCATATCTGTTATTTCAGATAAACGA
>CAXIWW010000287.1:15000-37500 GCA_964036315.1 Acanthosepion esculentum
GGCCTTCTTACAGTAATTGGTTAAAACAGAGTTCACATGCTATTAATTATCAGCCCAAACCGAGCCTAATTCGGAAGTATATTGTTGTTGAATTAGTAAAATTTGGTTTGCTGTTTTGGTAAAGTTCGGAAACAAGACTGAAGTGGGAGGGTTCTCTTCAGCAGGCAGTCACGTGGAGTGTATCACAGCCAGTGGCTGGGACGAACTCTCTGCCGTCTCTCTCCTGTCTCCGTCTCTTCTGCCGAATTCGATTTATTGACATTCGTCCAAACTTTCGAAGTAATGAGATTTTGATAATTCTGTAGAATTCCCTTCTTCAACTCTCTCTTATCTCATCGAAAAGTGTGCCGCCTCTTCAAAATTATTGCGGACATCGCTCGACTTCGGGCCGTTTTGGACTTTTAACGCAAAGGTAGACAACTATTTGCATTGTTCGGACAATTGTCCTCATCTTTGTTGTCATCTTGACGACGTTTCGGTCGTAGTAAGCTCCGGGCATTCATCAGGTGATATACGTTGGAATTTCGAACTAAATCCTTTATTTAGTACACTGGGGTAGATTGTTCTAGTTCCACGACTTTTCTGGACATCTGTTTCAATTACTTTCCTTTAGTAACTTACTGCGGAAAAAATCTGCTCCGTCAGTCATGTATCGAAAGATACATGATTACCTAAGCGTGTACAACACAGGGCACATAACTGACTGAACGTAACTCTCCGAGTTTTGGTTAATCTCTGCTGTGGCCAGTTATTGAAGTCGCAACTCTTTCGGTAAAGTCACTGGAAAACTTTAACCAACAACTTCATTCCAACGTATATCAGCTGAAGAAGACCAGAGAAAACACAGCGATCGAAACGTCTTGAATATGACAATAAAGATGAGTGAAACAGCCCGAACTATGTAAATAGTTACAATCTCAGAAATATAGACATGTAGTTTTTTTTTTCAAGTCTAGTAGCTATTATCGCTCTTTCCATTAGTAATGAGTGTGTTTCTTTCTAACGTTTTATTTGAAGTCGTGTGGAATGTTAAAATCTTAATTATGTCATTTTCTCTTCGAGTTACATGTGCTGTCATTCTAGTTGTCGATTTTGTTGTTAGTGGTCAAGTGATGTTGTTTTCTGTTATCTGGTATATTTCTTTGTGGACTGGCGCTAGAGATTCACGAACAATGTTCAAAGGGGGATAATCGTTGCCAATAGTCTCAGGCTTCATTCACACAAGGCCTTTTTCATTATTGACATTAGGAAACGAATGGATACAGCTGTTTAGATATTTCTGAATGGGTTTGGCGTCATGCTTGGAATCCATATGAATGTCTCGATCTGACGACGTTATTTAAGCAAAGAGCCCCGTAAAGATAAAATAGTCGTTTAATTATAACGATTTGTCTTCGTTCATTAACTTAAAATTAAAATACATTTTAAAGATTCGAAGTCAGAGGATTTTTTGACGTGCTTAAGGCGCCACAGCCATGCTGGAGGAAGACATTTTCGTACTCTTAAGTAATACGCATTGAGCACGTAATTCTGTAAAGAGTATTCCTTACAGAGCGAATTCAGTATAAAGACTTGATATATGATTAAAGTGTTGTTTAAACAATGAAATTATGTTCGATAAGGATGAATAATAGGCAGATGTAGAAAGAGGCAACCCACTACGTGATTTCTAGTAGGTAATTTGCGAGGTTAGGCCGGCTTCCGCATTCTGTAAGACAATCTAAAATATGCTTCTGTTTTCAATAATCCATAATGGGATGAAAATCTGTGAAACCAAAATTCACTCATGAATGTGTTAAATATTGTCCGTCTCTTAATGTCCTGGTCATAACCTCTCTCTATATATTCAGTTAAGAAAATAGAACAAAAAGATGACATGAAAACTATGGCCGTTGTTTATTATAAGTACATTATTTTCCGATTATGAAAAAAATAATGTAACGTGCAACAATTAAATCTGTGGTATCTAAAATACTTGTAAATAAAAAAAAGACGATTAAAAAAGAAAACACTTTGAGATATCTATATAAAATTAGATACTTAATAGTTTTACATTTATTTAATATCACATTTTAATCAATTCATCCCAAGCGAGTTGATAATGTCAGTAAGACGCAGATGGCTACTGGGAGTAAATGAGAAGGCATAAGAAGGAACCTGAAATCCAATTTTAAACGGTAAACAAGAGATAAAACTATACACCAGTACAAAAGAGCGGAGAGGAGTGTAAACCAAACCAGTGGTCGCCAACTGGTGGTCCGTGCAAATTTTTTTATGTTGCCCAGAGAAATTGAGACAATATTTTAGTTTTTATGAAGCTTCGGATTAAAAAATAACGAGTAGTAAAACGTATTACGGATGGTATATATGCGTTCAAGACCTTATGTAATCCCGAAATAAACAAGTAAACAAATGTGACATCATCCAGCCATATATTACCGAACATGACTTGCAAAGTTATGTTCAATACTTGTTACTGAATAGTTTCTTACCATTACTGTTGATAACTAGTTTACTGGATCGTTTACCACTATAATTTTCTATAAACATGGCAGAGTAACGGAGTAGTCATGGGATCTTCAAGAATCGGCTGACGCACCAGATAGAAATTCATAAACATTCGTACTCGAAAACTATTTTTGCAAAGAATAAAATAAAACACGCAAATTTTTATTGAACGCTGAATACGTCAAATATGCATACGGATTGACATTTTCCGATGTTATTGTACATGCTTAATCGGTAATAGAATCGGTGTTAATTAATGAAAAGACTATTTTATTTAAATTGGGGCCTGTCTCTGACAATTACAAAGTTACCGACCTCTGGACTATCCTATTTGTGAGAAGTTAACACAACTTAATCCATTAACTGCCAATTTTTTTTAATGCGCATTTTTTGGCCAAGACAGGTGTCTTAGGAATTAAAACATACAATATTAAACTTTTCTTCCATTCTCCTCTTTTGTGCCCCACTTCCTTTCTCCTCTTTTGTGCCCCACTTCCTTTCTCCACTCTTTCGTTTTTTTTCCTTTTTCTATCTTCTTTCCATCCGGTTTATCTTATATTTTTTCTGTTTCTGTTTTTTTCATGTTTCTTTCTATCGTCTTTCGTTCTTTACCTGTCTTCCTCTTATTTCTCTTATTTTCTTTCTTTCTTTTTCTTTCCGTATTTCTTGGCTAGTTTTTATTAACTTTTAAATTTAAGTTTTCTCCATATCTTCATTCTCAAGAATAATAACAGCGCCGAACAATTTGGAGATATTAAAAGAACGTTGTGTAAGGCCGGAAAATGGTGTGGCTTACGTCAAGAAGCGAACAACTATATGAGATGGAGGTGAACATTCTCCCCCAACTTTAGAAAATGCATGAATCAATTTCAATCTGAATTATAAACAATCATAAGAAAAGAAAATCTCGTTATTGGCCTACCACGATAGCTGGGGTCGTGGCCGAATGGTTAAAACGTTTGCTTTCTGACCATGATGCATCAGTTCGAATCTCATCATGCTCAACTAGGCAATCCCAGCGTGCGGCACATTTTAAAAGTGCCCGGAAATCATACCACGGTAGACCAAAAGCCTTGTGAATGAAATTGGGTAGACAGAACCCTTGGGGAGCCGTCGATAGCTGTGACCGAGGGTTTGAGTGTGCTTGCCTTGTTCAGACTATTCATCACATAAGATAATGCGAACTCTCAAAAATAAAAATGTAATTAATGTCCGCGCAGCATAGTTGCAGTATAAACAACTGTGGGTGTTGAACACAAATGTGCCTGAGCAAACGTCTGCAACGGGGATCTCTAGTGGCCTAATAGCCGTGCATCCCCAGATACGAGTGACTGCGCAATTTTTAAATACGATGGTTGGTGGAAAATAGAATGGAAATAGAAGCCCTTGCACAAAGACCTTTTATAATATTACTTTGGGAAAGAGAGCAAAAGCTATTGCCTCAATAGTCAACCTTGACAGCGGTTAATAATATACTAAGTATGCGGAAGAAATGCCGTAGGTACATTCGAAAGAGTGTGAGAGGACAGCTTTATGGCTTCCGTGAAGTGTTCTCACTACTCAGCCAAAATCAAATAATTTTCAAATTTAATTCCAGGTATTTGCTGACGTCAATGACTTCCCTTACACGAATTCACAAATTTGTTGATGAAATTAAATAACAGAAGACGAAGTAGAGAATAAAAAAAACAGGAACTAAAAACAATAGGCAAAATTAATATCTCGACAAAATGGACAGAGGTTCTTTTTGCTGATTTAGATTGTATGTTCATATTTGAACGAGTCTGAACGTCGATGTTCAAGACTGTATAAATGCTAGATATTCGAATGCTGATTTTAGGGATATGGCGACTGGATTTGTGGGATGTCTGGCGGAGGAATTTTCATGGAGCCTTATTTCACCAATACCTTTGTGTGCAGCGTTCTCTACTCAGTTTAGTATAATATTGTGGAAATGAGTTCCATTATGTGTCGTATCCCTTCACGATGTAAGCGACCATGGCTCTTCATTTCTTTCTGTCTTTGTATATCCAAATAAGTTTTGACTTTTATTATTTGTCTCAGAGCTCTTTCCGCCATCCACATGCTTAAGCCCGTTAAGTATGTCATGCGTTGCTTTCCCTTGTCCCGCTTTCCCTGTACACGCACTATGAGTATCAGATTTTCCAAGCTCTCCTTTCTCATTACGTGTCCCAGAAATTTCAGCTGCCTTCTTCCTGACGTTAAGTATGAGTTTCCATTTTGTTTGCATCGTCTCCAAAACCTCATCGTTGCTCACATGTTCGGTCCATGGCATCCTTCCGTAGAACCACACCTCTGTTGCCTCAAGTCTCTTCTCCATCTTTGAGGAGACCGTCCAACATTCGCTGCCCTAATGGAGGACAGATATCACGCAGCAGTTCGGTATTCTTTATTTTGCTACTAACAAAATCTCCCTGTCTTGTAACGCACTGCCTAGATTTCGGAATGCGTCTTTGGCCATCCCAATACGTCTTCAAAGAATGAATAAACGGATTAGGAGGAAAAGAGAACAGACAGTAATGGCTGACCACTGGTAAGCGAATATGCTCGTCTACTAGGGCAGCTAGCCAAACCCTATTGCGGACGCCAGTTCAGTCACATTTATGTTTGTTCAACACCCATGGATCCCACCTGTGGTCCATGAGCCAACTATGCTGAGGGGACCTTAATTACAGTTTCTTATAGAGTCTTCATTATCTGGCGTTATCAACAGTTTGAACAAGGCAGTACTCTTAAACCATCTGTCACGATGACTTGTGATTTCGTGCTATCATAACCAACGACGTCTTTTCAAATAGTTCCGTCAAACCAATTTAACTTGGGTCAACCCATGGTATGGCTTTCAGGAACAAATTTAAAAATGGCACCCGCTAGCATCCTCTACCCATGCCGAAAACACCTTTTTTGAGAAATAAATCATGTTGAGATTCAAACCTGGGTCGGATGGTATGAAAACAAGCGTTCTAAACCAAATAGAAAATGTGGGAATAAAAAGGCCATGATTAGATAAGAAATAAGAAATAAAAAGGAATGAAAGAAAAAAGAAATAATGAACGTGGGTCACATTTAACCCATTGAACCGTTTTCCTGAACAATTCAACCCTTGTGTCTGAGCTCCCGAATCAAAATTCGCAAATAATTGGTATGTAATGTTTCACGGTAGATATGATAATAGTTACAAGTATTTACCCATCGCTCAACCGGAGAGTGGTGCAGTAAGTTATTTGTTTTCTACGACCGGTAAATCGGTGGTCAGGGCTCAAAGGGTTAATACAAATAAATAAATGGATGAACAAATTAGAGAGAGAGAGAGATAGAAATAAACAGTTAGGAACGTGTCTGCGTGTGTGTGTAAGAAAGAAAGGGAAAAAAGAAAGAAAGGGAAAAAAGAAAGAAAGGGAAAAAAGAAAGAAAGGGAAAAAAGAAAGAAAGGGAAAAAAGAAAGAAAGGGAAAAAAGAAAGAAAGGGAAAAAAGAAAGAAAGGGAAAAAAGAAAGAAAGGGAAAAAAGAAAGAAAGGGAAAAAAGAAAGAAAGGGAAAAAAGAAAGAAAGGGAAAAAAGAAAGAAAGGGAAAAAAGAAAGAAAGGGAAAAAAGAAAGAAAGGGAAAAAAGAAAGATATGGTTAACAAACAAGAAAGAAAAAAAGAAAAACAGAATGAAAATGAAAGAAAGAAAATCGAAAAGGAAAAAAAAAAGTTTGGAAAAGGAAAGAAAAGAAAAACGAACACCAAAATCGCAGCATAAACTAAAAATACGAATAAATATCAGGTGAAAAAAAAAACAAAAAAACTCGCTTGCAAATACACGTCCTCATATTTAATTATCATGAAAAATACCCAAATACAAAAACGTTGAATTTGCTAGATTAAATTAAGCTGCATTGGTTAGTTTATGAAGTAAAAAAAAAGATGTGTTTGTTTGTGTATAAGTGCAAGAGAGTTTTATAATGTGTGTGTGTGTGCCTGTCAGTCTTAAAATATAGTTTTTATAATATTCTATCCCTTAGAATCAATATAATGGATACACATTTTGAGTAGACATGCCAGTTTGATAAATATTCAGCGTTGCCCATTCTAAGGGCGCCTTGATAAAAAAAAAATCCTATAATTATTCAAAATTTTATCTTTTGTTAATGCTGCATATAGCTCAATTGGATCTCATTTAAATATTCATGGAGACTTACCGGACACTATTCGTAACATACGTGTTGACAACACTAATATAATAGCATCATCTACATGCAAAAAATGGCTAAAAATAATGGAAGCCTTATTAATAAATAAAAAAACAACACTTAATAATATTAACTTTGAACATGGACACAATATCTTGACCGTGTTTTGAAAAATGAAAACATTTTATAAAACATACATACAACAACTATTTCTTATTTAACAGTTAAAATATTTAATCCTTAAAAATGGCTAAATGTATAGCCGAAAGCGCTCAGATATAAAGAACATTTGGACAGTTTTTATATAATTTATCATCCGAAAAGAAAAATAAATAAATAAAAGTACCTTATCTGTCGTATTCAATGAATTGTGAATGAAAGAAAGATTGCTGCCTAAATACACACACATACATACATACATACATATATACAATTCCTGTAGTTCACTGATACTAACAAGCAGAGTTTTTTTTCTCCTGATCATGGCCATACTTGTCGAAACTAGTCAAGGAATCCAATTGAAATAATGAAACGAAAAAAATATTAATTTACAACCCAGTGTGTCTGAAAATTTTAATTTTTTTTATTGTTCAAAACATACATAAATACACACACACATTTTATATATATATATATTATTTAATTCTAACAGCATCCTTATGTTTTTCCGTTTTGTAGGCGGAAGGGAGTACAGAAATTGGGATACTTTAGACATTTTCAAGCGGGGGTATATTTTGGGTGTTTGTTTTTTTTTTTCATGATTTCACTGTTTATGTTGTATTTTATTTTGATGTTGTTTTAATAAGAGCGTTTATTCCGAGCTTTCGGATTTGAGCGTGGCTGAAATTCGTGTGAGCATCTTTCTATTTTTAGAAAAAAACTTTAACTTTCACTGCTAAATAAGTTGAGTTTGATGTTTAATATACAGGGCCTCTCTAATAGCGAGATGTTTCCGGTAATGTGATTTATATAGAATTTTAGGTTTTTTTTTGTTTTCACCCATAATGTTTCTTAAGGGTTCTTGTAAATTGTGGACTGATAGAGGTTTTATTTTTTTCATAACACTTTGATCTGATAAATGGAACGTGGGCCTTTTACTCAAAGATATGGTAGAATGTCCCATATAGGTAAGCGATTTGTGGCAAGAAACACAAGCTCTTGCTGGGTAGTGAAATTTACACATTACATTGGTTATCGTGAGTTTAGATTCGATGGAGTTATTTAAATGTATCTATGTGTGTTTGTGCGCGCGCGCGTGCAAAACAAAATAATTAATTTTAGTGAAAAACGTTGAGAACTTCAAGAACATGAAAGAAAGAAAAGTGGATATGATAACATTTGCTTTCACTAACAAAATCACTTTTCTTCTATTGTGGCGCTTTTGATTATCTTTCTTGCTGCTTTTAGTGGATTAGTCTGCCATCTTGCTGACGTCAGTAAGTCACTGCCAGTATATTACCAGACGCTATTCGACTTGGCCTTTCATCTTCACCTTAACATCTTCCCACGTGTACATTAATATATCTATTTTCCAACATTCCGATAGGTGTTCTAAGTCAGGTAAAGGTCAAGCCGCGAGTGTTTGCATCAAACAATCATGACCTCTTTTTTTAACACGAACAGAAACGCTGAAATCTTCTTGTGAAACGCCTAACGGCTAGATTCTTCTAAGCATTTTTTTCCATTTGAAAACGAATAATCAATTTAATTCAGTGACCAATTTGTAGTATATAATAGTGGAGCTATAAATGTCTTATTATGGCCCGGAGTTATTTTCTTTAATTGGATCTGAAAATTTCATAATTTTATAATACGAGACCTACATGAATAACATACATCGGATTAAGTTCACTATTTACATTATTCGGACTATTGTCCTCATCTTTGTCGCTACATCTATTACAACGTTTCGGTCGTTATACGCTCCGTCCTTCTTCAGGTTGTTGGAATGTCGAACTGAACCCTTTATTTCGTTTACTGGGGTAGACTGTTATAGTTCCACGTGCCATCTATGAGGGATGTCACTTATCAGTTATCTACTGTTAACTCCCCTCACCAAGTTATCCACCGGCTTAACCAGGTATTGTTAGTTAGATCCATTGACAGGACCCAAAGAATGTGAGTTCAGTAATGGTTAAGACGGTGGAGAACTCTCAAAAATATAGACAGATATCGCATAAGTTACTTGAAAATGAAAGCAATTATGCTCAAATAGTAAAAGTTCTAATAAGAAATAAATTCCATTTCTATCATTAGGCAGCAGACTTGTTTAGGTATACAAGTGATAGTTTCAAATACAGGATAATTAATAACTTTGTCTATATTTCTGAGATGAGGTATTGTAACTATTTATAATATTTACATTGTTCCGACTGTTATCCTCAATCTTCCTTGTCCTATTCACGCCTTTTTGGTCGTTGTACGCTGGAGCCTTCTTGAACCAAAGCGTGGGTTCAATACTTGGCCACAGCAGAGGTACACCAAAATTTGGAGAGTTGAGTTAATAAAGGGAATTACCTGAAACTGAGGTATCCTGAAAAGTCATCAGTCAGTTATGTGCCATGCATGATACACGCTTAGGCGATCATGTATATTTCGATACCTGACTGACGAGGAAGATTTTTTCCCCACAGTAGATTGACACTTTTTTCTGCGGTAGACCAGTTGCCATCCAAGGCTGCATAACCCGGTCGGTCCTGGGAGGGAGAAGAAGTGGATTCATACCCTCCCAAATGGTATTAGCACATAAGTTAATGTAATGTATTTGTCTGGAATTCGAACTCGGCTCTCCGATTCCTCAATCCAAGCCGCTATCCATTACTCTACTTAGTGGACTAAATAAAGGGTCATGTTCGAAATTCTAAAGTAAATCATCTGAAGAAGGCCGAAGCGTAAAACTGCAGAAACGTCGTGAATATGAAAATAAAGACGAGGACAACTGTTGGAAAAATGTAAATAGCGTAAATAATTATTTCGAAAGACGAAAGAAAGCTGCTTCAAGAATAAGGACAGCGTTTTGATTCATAGCTATATTTTTTCTGATTAGGTTAATATCGAAAAAATTGGATATTTCATATGAAAAGATCATAAATCTATCTCGCAGGAAAAATGGGTATGTCTACATTAAATTAAAAGCCATGTTTTTTTTTCTAATTTGTTTCCAGGGTGAAACGTACTAATCGTTAACTTATAAAGTGTCCAAAGAACACGTAGATAATATTACCTGTGAATGCAAAATAATTCTATAAGTATAAACCATTCAAGAAAGAAATTACATTGTTTTATTGATTTCCAAACAGCATTGCATTGATATATTTAGACTCTAATACTCAATTAGGTGTTTTTTCTTTCATTTTATCCACACATTTTTAAATGAATTTTGTTAATGTTAATTTCCTAGTGATGAAATTACTTTTTAAGTATTTTCACCTTGGTGAATTGTTTTATATATAGAAAACTTAGTGTGTGTAAAAGTTCGTTAGTACCTTTTACATAAATGCATTACAAACAAATATCGTTAGCATGTATTTTAAATTCATGAAAGAATAATTTAACTAAGTTACATATTGTAATATTGCAGGACCAGAATTGATTTTGATGATGTAAAATATTTATCATATATTGACTTCAGGAATCTTATCTGTAGTTCCCAAGAAAGGGGTGCTATGGTAATCAATATATATTATCATAAATATGTTTTGCTTTTACAAGGAAAGAGTTAATATACAACCAAGCAATCACCGTATGTATTTTTTTTTAACTTATAGCAATACGAAAACCAATAAAATGACTCCAAATTGAATTACTTAAGAAACGCACCCGCAAGAAACATTTATGGAACAGACCTTCACAATACCCAATCCTTCTGAGATCACCAATCGCTCTACAAGTCTCCAGGTTCCAAAATAACATTTTGAAATGTGTTATGCAAAATAAATTGAATTTTTTTTTCAGCATTAAGCTATGGATATGATGATTTGTTAAACATATTATAGGTAGGGTATCCTTCATATGAAATTCCAAAGTCACAAAACCTTCAGTATCTGTCTATATTCAAGGACACATGGCACAGTGGATAAAAGCGTTAGTTAGATCCAGTGACAGAGTGTGAGTTCAATACCTGGTTAAGGCGGTGGAGAACCTGGAGAGGGGAATTAACAGAAGATAACTGATAACTGACATCAATTAGACATGGCACGTGGAACTAGAACAGTCTAGCCCAGTGAGCGAAATAAAGTGTTCAGTTCGACATTCCAATCAATCTGAAGAAGGCCGGAGCGTACAACGGCCGAAAGGTTGTAATAAATATGGCGACAAAGTTGAGGACAATAGTCCGAATAACGTAAATCGTGTACATAATACCTTATCTCAGAAATATAGACAGATACTGTGGGGTTTTAAATAAAGGAGATGGGTTTGAATAAGCGAGAATGTCCGAATTCTTTTCAAAATTTGATAGGCGAATGTTCGGAATAATCATAACTATTGAAAAAAATCAAAGGATTAAGTAGGATTTGTGTAGTGTTTAGTTAATTTGTATGAAATGATGGTATGCACATGTAACAGAAAGTATATAACGACACAGGAGATAGACCGTGGTCGAGATTATAGAGTATTACAGAACTTCATTACTATATTGATCCCAATATAGGGATAAAGTTGCCGACACTAGCGTTTGAACACAGATCAGCAGTCACCAAACACAGGTGATTGGATTTTTCATTAGACCACGTGATCGTAAAGGAAAGTTTTATATGGGAATTAGCGTGGCGTCTAAGTGATCGTGATTCTCTGTACTATCCTCTATACAATTTCTCTACACTGATCACTACGGATTACTATTCGGCGGTTACTAGTGGAACGGGTTCAGTTCTCCATTCCAACCGCCTGAAGAAGGCCGGAGAGTACAATGGCCGAAACTTTGTAATAAATATGTCGACAAAGATGAGGACAACAGACCGAATAAGGTAAATAGTGTTCACAAAACCTTCAAAATCGGAAAGTTTTTTAGGTGTCGACAGGATTTGCCACAAATCGAAAATTTCAGAAAGCACTTGGAAGGTTCTTATGCGATGTGCAACTGTTATAAGTGACCTCATATATCCTGCGTGCGCGTTACTCAGGCCAGCAACGTAGACTGTGTTGGTGCCAGGTGTTTTTTTAGCGATCGTTACTGCAAAAGTTTCACTCTTGGATTACTTACCAGGTGTTATGTGCTCAGTGAAGATATTATTCAAAATTTCAAAGTCTTGCATTTAAATATTTTTGTGCCCGGTCTACCGCTGACGTGCTCACGGCCATAACTGAATTTGTATACCAAGCTCTTGACAAGAATGCTGAATCCCTAACAGTAGCTATGGATATCTCTAAGGCGTTTGAAAGGGTTTGGCATGCCGGCCTTCTTCGTAAGCTTCAGGGATACGGGATTACAGGACGATTATTTGATTTAATACAATTATTCCTGTCAAACCATGCAATGGAGGTCATCCTAAACGTGTTCTCCTCCACTTACTTTCATACAAACGCTCGTGTTTCCCAAGGCTCTATTCAGGGTCTTACACGGTTTCTAATCTTCATCAAGGATCTTCCTGGTGTCATCTACTCAGACGACACTACAATTTACTCATGTCTCAATAGTAAATCCAGCATTGTTGACAAAGCTAACCTTGCCATTGGTCTTGAAAATGATAGGGTAGGGAATGGCTTGTAAACTTCAACGCCTCTAAAACGAATCTGCTCTCATTTACCCACCATAGAGAACCCTCCCTTCTTCCTATCAGGATGAATAATGCCCACCTTCGCGAGAGCGTCGTTCTGCGCCTTCATGGTCTCATGTTTTCCACTGACCTGAGGTGGAACAACTACATTGACTCAATAGCTTCTTCTACCCAAAGGAAAGTTCGTTCTCTGTGTCGCGCCAGAAGGTTTTTTTCTCGCCCGAGTCCATCCTTCAAATCTACAAATAAACCATTCGTCCTTGCATTGAATACCGTTGCCATACATGGCCTGTTGCCCCCGCTGTTCATCTCGAGGACCTCGACAAAATCCAGAGTCAGATGTGCAATCTGATCGGGCATCTCGTCTACATTCACTTTCTCACAGAATTGATGTGGCTTCCTTCTGTCTTTTCTACAAATATTTTCATGGCAACTGCTCTGACGAGCGTACTTTCACTGGTGCCGCAAATGCATGAATTTAAGCTTGCTACTAGGTTGGCATATCCGTCCCACGCTTTCAATGTCGAAATAGTTAAATGTAACCGTCTCTTCTATTCTAACAGCATCTTCTCTCGCACTTCCCGACAGTGGAACTACTTTCCTCCTACTTACTTCCCTGATAGGTATAATATTCAAATGTAATATCAATCGACGTCTTTTGATGATTTGATCCTGATCCCCGTCCTTGTCTATATCCGGTCTTCCTATATAAAGGTGGTAGAGTAAACTAAAATCTTTCATCCTCCCTGGCTGAGGTGAAACTAAAGATCGAAACCTGGGTAGCGTGGTAGCTTGAATTTTGATGTCCCTAATTACGTTTTGCTTTACAACCCAAATTTTCCGGATTTTTTATTGAGCGCTTTTTGGGATTGCACCTTCTTAAAGGCAGCTGTTTACAGACTCTTTTTACAATATGTTATGTTATACTGTATTCTAAATTGAAAGAGCACACCAAAATTCATCCTCTAGACTACTCTTCCTCAAAGAACTTAATAACGTAAAACAAACCCTAATCAACAACGGCTTCCCTAACCACCTTATAGACCGACAAATAAGACTATTTCTCCCTAAAGTAAGTAATAATGAAAGTGAACAATCAAAAATCACATACACATTTATTACAAAAACCAAATGCATAACAATTACAAACAAGACGAATCCTCACTAAGACATATTATAAAGAAATACACCACCCCAATCGACCCAAATAAAAAAATCAAATTAATTATCTATTATAAAAATTTAAGACAGCTAACCTCATCCTCAAAAATAACAACACGCCTGATAAGTCAAAATTGCAAAGAACGAACATTATTTATGAGTTCAAATGCCCCTTAAGGAACTGCGTTCCTAACGAAACCGGACTCAATTACATCGGTTACACAACCACATGCTTATCCAGACGTCTTACGTTACACCTATCCGATCACAGCTCAATTAGAACCCATTTAAACACACACAAAAATTTACCAGACTCCATTAGAAATATACTAGTAGAAAACACAAATATATTAATTGCTTCCACCTGTAAAAAAAGGTTTAAAATAATGGAGGCTTTAATAATAAAACAAACAAAAGCCTACCTTTAACAATATTAACTACGAACAAAGCCACAACGTGCTAACCGTATTTGGAAATTAAAACATCACTACTACACACTAAGATATATACATAATGCACACACTCATTTAAGCTGAAAAATCAAATCATCCTTGATAATGGCTAAAGGTATAGCCGAAAGCGCTCGGAAAAATGAAACATTTGGACAGTTCTTACACACCCTTTGTCCAGCAAAGAAAGCTCTTGTTCGTACACAAGAAAACTTAAATAAAAAAACTTAACCGTAGTACCTTATCTGTCGTTTATAATGAAACTTGCATATATATATATATATATATATATATATATATATATGTATATATATTATGACACAATATGGTAATCCGTATGGATTTTTAAGGTGGATAGTGATCCAGGGAGAGCTCTAAGTCAAGAGAAAGAGAGCAAAATTATTATTAATTAAAAATATCAAACACTTAAAATCCCATAGGTCATAATTTCATGAGAGTTCTAAAAAAGCATTTCTCAATCTCCAAGACCTACAAACAAAATCACATTTTCTTGAATATTGACAGCTGCTTTTTTTATCATGAAATAGATATTATTACCTGTACGATTTTAAGTGTTTGATATTCTTTAATATTATATTCGAGTCACTCGTCATATTCGAGAAACCGAACAGCCAGAGACCAGCACATGTGATGTGATTATAGCGTTAAAGATATTGTGCAGAACCGACAACACTTTTTGAAGGACCGAATACAGAGACTGGTGCACTACGTACCACAAGGTCCCCAAAGGTTTTGAATTCAGAGTTTCAGTCTTTCTTCAATGTTATAGAAGTCTGTCTGTCCTGCTATTTACCCATAGCTGGAAGGAGAAAAAGAGGCTTCATAACTTTCCCAAGAGTATTATTTAGCACTTACGTGATTGTAAAGGATTTGACTGGAATTTGAAACCGGCTCTCCGATTCTCCAATCTAAACCGCTATCCATGACTCCACCATGCCTCCCCATATATAAGATTTCCTGCGACGAAATTTGTTTACGTTGATGCGGCTACGCTGGCAATTTTGTAATAATAATAATAATTGTAATAATAACTATATATATATATATATATATATATATATATATATATATATATATATATATGTGTGTGTGTGTGTGTGTGTGTGTGTGTGTGTGTGTGTTTTGGGTATATAATCTAACCGAATTGATTAAGATTGTTTTTCGTTTACTTACGTAACTTTTACAAGGAAATGTACCACACTTAGATAATATATCTTCCAAGAATGGTGAAACGTTTGTGGAATCTGGACACAAATTTACTGTAGTTGATCTAATGATTAAAGTACTTCCTAATCATTTTCATCTTAGTGAAATTTTTTCTTTTAATTAGAGTAGCATTACCGTATTTTCCGGACAATAACCCGCGATTTATTTCGCGAAATATGTAGGGTCGGGTTATATAACGGTGTGAATTATATATGAATTGTGTCTTCGAACCTTGTGTAACCGGGGTTAGGGTTAGGGGAACATGGCTTCACAAAAAACGGTCGCCAGCGTCGAGCCAGTTATGTCCAGATAGTTGAATTTATAGGAGTGCGGACTATATATATGTGCGGACTATAGAGCGGGAAATACGGCATGCACCTCGTGTTAAACAATGTAATGACACAGGATGTCACCTCGGTGGGCGGGTTCTGACATTAAAGAAGCTAAAATGCCCATAATATAAACATGACCAAAAGTATTGTTTATTTGGGCAGCAATTCCTCTTTTATACAATTTTTTATATAGAAAAATTAACTCTAAATTCAATGCAAGAAATTTTTATGTACTGTATTTTCCTGCCTATAACCCGCGACTTTTTTCTTCAAAATGTAGGGCGCAGGTTATATATGAATTGTGTCTTCGAAACATGAGAAGCCGGGGTTAGGGTTAGGGGAACATAGCTTCACAAAACCCGGTCGCCATCGTCGAGCCAGTTATGTCCAGATAGTTGAGTTTATAGGAGTGCGCGTTATATACAGATGCGGATTATAGTGAGGAAAATTCTGCTCAAATCTCGTTGCGGTGAACACCCGATGCGTTTGATATGGCGTTTTTGTAAAATATCTCTTCGTATTCACATATTTTATTTAAATTTATTGAGGTTTTTCCGATGTATTTTTTATAGCAAGCATTACAGCTAAGAGAGAAAGACCTCCTTCAATGTATTTTATTTTTTATTTTTCATCCGCACACTATATAATTATTAAAACGTAGAAATAATATACAATATAATATTGCTTCCACGAGACCCAAACTTTTTTTAAAATACTAACGATCGTAAGTACCTTATAAGAATTGAAGATTGAATTGAACTTGAAAGTCTGAGTTGTACTTTCAACTTAATGGTGGTACCTCCACGAAATTGCTAAAAAATGACATAGCTTGGTGAAAAAGACTCCAAACTGACTAAATCAAAATTTTAACGTCTAAATGCTTAAGTTATCATGAAAGGAAAGACCGAAGTTTTTTTTTCATTATTTTAAAAAAAGTTTCCTTCTTTTTAGAACATTCTAAATTTTGAAAACATTGTTTATCTTTGTATCACCGGAACTAATAAAATAACATATACAATTTTTAGCACGTTTTTTTGTATGACACCCATTATTTGGGTAAATCTTGCAAAAATAAAAATAATTGTCGGAAGTTAATGAAACTTTCAGAAAGTATTCACAGATGATCGAAGTTATGTTTCTTTTTTTATTAAAGCCATGGCAGAAATATTTTTTTTATATTTATTACCCCCCCCCTAACTAATTCTAAAAATTCGCTCGTATCAGGTTTAGTGATTACAATAGTTATGTTTTTTTTTTAATTGGACCACCCGTACATGAAAATCAGCTCTGAATTGTAACATACAAAACTCAATGAAACAAATATATTATTTAATTTGAAATGCTTTTATTTGCTTTTAGTTGTTTTTATGAATATGGACAATATTTTCTGAAAGGAAAAACTTTTTTCGATGAAAAATGAATTTTTAATAGAGTTATTTGTTATTTATTTAATTATAATAGATTTTTACATTTAAATTGTTAAAATATTGTAAAATTAGTTAAAAGCCGCGTCAGGTTTCCTAAGTGTCCTTATGAGATAGATCTTTTTTTAACGCTTTGTAAATTGTATCGTTTTGATTAATCAGAATTAATTAAGAATGTAATTTTGTGTTTATAATCGGGCTCTAAATATAAAGTATGGAAGACTAACCAGAATACAATTAAATTGCGTTATTTGAGTTAAGCATTGTTCTCCGCTGTTAAGACCTTTAATTTCGCGAAACACGTGTGGAGAAGTTTATTTGATTTTTCAATGTCGGGTACCTAAAAGAATCAGTATCATCTTATGAAATTTATATGATCTTATTTTTATATTAATCTCAGTTATGGCATATTTCCGTAAACGAAATATCAAAATTAATAATAAAATGAATGGAAATACAGATAACAAAGTCAAATGTAGTAAATGTACATAAAATGATAGTATTTTATGTACACTTCTGATAAAATTTCATGAGAAAGGTACCTATAAATTAATTAGATACCTTTCTTATAAAATTTAATCTCATTTGTAACAGTCTTATGTTAATTTATTTATAATATATTTTCCATAAAGCATCATAAATGTAAAGGTGAAAGCTAAGAACAAAAAACAAAAAAAGATTAGAGCGCTGAAAGTTTTCCTTAAAAATAACGAGGTAAATAATTTGTTCACTTAAATGTAAAAAATTTCAATTTTCTCCTTCCGTAGAACAAATTATCCTCACGGAATCCATCAATAGGTCATTCAACACCTGTCAAATGACGCGAAAGTTTATGACCTGCTTTGGTTTACTTTCAAATTACATATTTTCGGCGCAGAAGCTAAGTTAAGCTTGGTTCAAAATTATTTAAATAAACATTATAATTTCTGATTTTCTTAAAATAAATTTTGAAAAAATGATAATTGATATTTAAAAGAATTTCAAACTGAGATTTTCATTGATTCTATAAAATGGAGAAAAATGGTCAATTTTGCTGGGTCAAAATAACAAGTTTTTAACGAAATTTGCAGACGTGTTAGGAACGATTAAAAAATGTTAAAAAAAACCCACAAAAATACTTCGATCTTTCCTCTTAAGAATAACAAACATTTAGACGATAAAATTTTGATTTCGTCAAATCGTATATATATATATATATATATATATATATATATATTTAGAGACATTTATATTATGTTTAACGTTCTTTTTATAGATACAAGTATTTAAGCAAATGCTCTGTTTTATAATAAACAGTATTAAATAACATTTACCGGCCTGAATGTCCGAGAAATTTTCATAGAAAATTTTCGCTCTCCGACATAAATAAATTGACGGACAATGTCCAATTCTAAAATATATATATATATATACATATAGCATATATACATACATTGTATATATATATATATATACATACATTGTATATATATATATACATATATTGTATATATATATATATACATATATTGTATATATATATATATACATATATTGTATATATATATATATACATATATTGTATATATATATATATATACATATATTGTATATATATATATATATACATATATTGTATATATATATATATATACATATATTGTATATATATATATATATACATATATTGTATATATATATATACATATATTGTATATATATATATATACATATATTGTATATATATATATATATATACATATATTGTATATATATATATATATATACATATATTGTATATATATATATATACATATATTGTATATATATATATATACATATATTGTATATATATATATATACATATATTGTATATATATATATACATATATTGTATATATATATATATACATATATTGTATATATATATATATATATACATATATTGTATATATATATATATACATATATTGTATATATATATATATACATATATTGTATATATATATATATACATATATTGTATATATATATATATACATATATTGTATATATATATATACATATATTGTATATATATATATATACATATATTGTATATATATATATACATATATTGTATATATATATATACATATATTGTATATATATATATATATACATATATTGTATATATATATATATATACATATATTGTATATATATATATATATACATATATTGTATATATATATATACACATATATTGTATATATATATATACACATATATTGTATATATATATATACACATATATTGTATATATATATATACATATATTGTATATATATATATACATATATTGTATATATATATATACATATATTGTATATATATATATACATATATTGTATATATATATATACATATATTGTATATATATATATACATATATTGTATATATATATATACATATATTGTATATATATATATACATATATTGTATATATATATATATACATATATTGTATATATATATATATACATATATTGTATATATATATATATATATACATATATTGTATATATATATATATATATATATATACATATATTGTATATATATATATATACATATATTGTATATATATATACATATATTGTATATATATATACATATATTGTATATATATATATACATATATTGTATATATATATATATACATATATTGTATATATATATATATACATATATTGTATAAATATATATACATATATTGTATATATATATATATATATTGTATATATATATATATACATACATACATACATATATATATTGTGTGTATATATATAGACATATATTGTGTATATATATATAGACATATATTGTGTATATATATATATAGACATATATTGTGTATATATATATAGACATATATTGTGTATATATATATAGACATATATTGTGTATATATATAGACATATATTGTGTATATATATATATATAGACATATATTGTGTAGATATATATAGACATATATTGTGTAGATATATATAGACATATATTGTGTAGATATATATAGACATATATTGTGTATATATATATATACATATATTGTGTATATATATATACATATATTGTGTATATATATATACATATATTGTGTATATATATATACATATATTGTGTATATATATATACACATATTGTGTATATATATATATACATATATTGTGTATATATATATACATATATTGTGTATATATATATACATATATTGTGTATATATATATACATATATTGTGTATATATATATACATATATTGTGTATATATATATACATATATTGTGTATATATATATATATACATATATTGTGTATATATATATATATACATATATTGTGTATATATATATACATATATTGTGTATATATATATACATATATTGTGTATATATATATACATATATTGTGTATATATATATATATATACATATCTTGTGTATATATATATATACTTATCTTGTGTATATATATATATACATATATTGTGTATATATATATATATACATATCTTGTGTATATATATATATACTTATCTTGTGTATATATATATATACATATATTGTGTGTATATATATATATACATATATTGTGTATATATATATATACATATATTGTGTATATATATATATATACATATATTGTGTATATATATATATACATATATTGTGTATATATATATATACATATATTGTGTATATATATATATACATATATTGTGTATATATATATATACATATATTGTGTGTATATATATATACATATATTGTGTATATATATATATACATATATTGTGTATATATATATATATACATATATTGTGTATATATATATATACATATATTGTGTATATATATATATACATATATTGTGTATATATATATATATATATACATATATTGTGTATATATATATATACATATATTGTGTATATATATATATATACATATATTGTGTATATATATATATATATACATATATTGTGTATATATATATATATACATGTATTGTGTATATATATATATATATACATATATTGTGTATATATATATATATATACATGTATTGTGTATATATATATATATATACATATATTGTGTATATATATATATATATATACATATATTGTGTATATATATATATATATACATATATTGTGTATATATATATATATATATACATATATTGTGTATATATATATATATATATACATATATTGTGTATATATATATATATACATATATTGTGTATATATATATATACATATATTGTATATATATATATATATACATATATTGTGTATATATATATATAAACATATATTGTGTATATATATATATACATATACATATATTGTGTATATATATATATACATATATTGTATATATATATATATATACATATATTGTGTATATATATATATAAACATATATTGTGTATATATATATATACATATATTGTATATATATATATATACATATATTGTGTATATATATATATAAACATATATTGTGTATATATATATATAAACATATATTGTGTATATATATATATAAACATATATTGTGTATATATATATATAAACATATATTGTGTATATATATATATATATATATATATACATATATTGTATATATATATATACATATATTGTATATATATATATATATATATACATATATTGTATATATATATATACATATATTGTATATATATATATATATATATATATACATATATTGTATATATATATATACATATATTGTGTATATATATATATAAACATATATTGTGTATATATATATATATATATACATATATTGTATATATATATATACATATATTGTATATATATATATATATATACATATATTGTATATATATATATATATATTGTATATATATATACATATATTGTATATATATATATACATATATTGTATATATATATATATATATAGATATATTGTATATATATATATATACATATATTGTATATATATATATATACATATATTGTATATATATATATACATATATTGTATATATATATATATACATATATTGTATATATATATATATATAGATATATTGTATATATATATATATACATATATTGTATATATATATATATACATATATTGTATATATATATATATATACATATATTGTATATATATATATATATACATATATTGTATATATATATATATAGATAGATATATTGTATATATATATATATATACATATATTGTATATATATATATACATATATACATATATTGTATATATATACATATATACATATATACATATATTGTATATATATACATACATATATTGTATATATATATATATACATATAATATATATATATATATATATATACATATATTGTATATATATACATATATATTGTATATATATAGCATATATATATATATATATTGTATATATAGCATA